>OY992540.1:23134405-23315179 GCA_963921195.1 Pegoplata infirma
TTGAGTTATAAGACTTTAAAGTGTGGAATGCAAAAAGGGCGAATATCCATCCTTAACAAAATATTATATAAAAATTATTAAGCTGCGAGTTTAAAATTGATATTAGCTAAAATTTGAAATTGTACACAAAAAAAACAATTTTAGCACATACAAACTTTTAGTGTTAATACTGCATCCAATGTCAGGAATAAAAAACAAAAATTTTTTCATGTCCTTTTATGTTACGTCGTAATATGCAGTCAAGGGTTAATATTATAATTCCTAAAAATGTATTTAGTGTCATAAAGAATTACTACTGCATCAAATGGCAGGAATATTAAAAAAAAAATTAAAAAAAAAAATTTTTTGCATGTCCTGGCAATCCTTAAAAAGTGTATCCTTGAAGTCCTTAAAGTGTAACAAACAAATACTAACCATAGTTCGTCAAGTATTGCAAGTCTCATGAAAATATACTTAGTCAAAATCTGCTGCAAAATAACACATTTTTATTCAAATTTCAATACATTTTTTTGGATATTCGCCCTTTTTCCATTTAAGCATAAAATTGAAGTCCAATTTTTTGCAAGTTCTCTTTCGAATACCATACTAAAATTTTGTATATAGGTAGATGTGACCTAAATCTTTAAGCTAATACCAAAAAGTTGACAAAAATATTATTTTTTAATCGTTTCCTGCGTTTTTATTGTCCCCTGTAAAATTCTACATATGGTCTTTTCGTCTTTATTCGCATGAACTATTCAATTGATGAAAAAAATATGATAAAAAAAAAATTATGAAAAACAAATTTTGATGAAAAAAAAATTTTGATGAAAAAAAAATTTTTGATGAAAAAAAAAGTTTTGATGAAAAAAAAAAAATTATGAAAAAAAATTGATGAAAAAAAAATTTGATGAAATAAAAAAATTGATAAAAAAAATGAGGAAAAAAAGTTTGATGAAAAAAAAATTTGATGAAAAAAACATGTTTGATGAAAAAAAAATTATGAAAAAGAAAAAATTGATGAAAAAAAAAAAAAAATATGAAAAAGAAAAAATTGATAGAAAAAAAAATTTGATGGAAAAAAAATTAATGAAAAAAAAAATTTATGAAAAAAAATGATGAAAAAGTAATTTGATGAAAAAAAATTGATGAAAAAAAATTGATAAAAAAAAAAATTATGAAAAAAAAGATTGATGAAAAAAAGATTGATGAAAAAAGTTTTATGAAAAAAAAAATTTGATGAAAAAAAAAAATTATGAAAAAAAAAAATTTTACGAAAAAAATTGATGAAAAAAAAAAATTTGATGAAAAAAAAAAAAAAAAAAATGAAGACAGAAAAAAAATTGATGAAAAAAAAAATTTTTTTGTTGACATATAATTATGTTACTTTTTATTCACCAGCTGGTGAAAAACGGTTTTATTCACCACGAGGTGAATTATTATCCAAGTTACAAACCCAAGTTATTAAAATTTTTGGTTTTAAGAAAATTAAAATAGTAATTCTTGTTTTCTTTTTCGATAATTGTTAGCTTATATAGTCAAACTGAGGTGGCTTCCTGCAACTTTTTTAAAATTAGACACCAGCCTAAAAACATTATCATGTTAAAATAGTGCTTACCTAGTGCGGAACTATAGGCCAAATTATACCGCAATTGGACAAATGGACGTAAAATGCAACGCCCATTGTACTATACTGAACGCTATGACTACGTGTTTCGCAATCACTTAAAAACTGGTGAACCGATTTTGTTCACTCAAAAAATTATTTCATTACCTGTTTGTAGTTTATTTAGAAAGTTTTGTCGTTTTATAAGTTTTTTCAAATGACTATTTCTGTTCTTTGTTTCAAAAATAACAACATAAAAAATAAAGACTTTCCTTAACATTACATTTTTAAAGTCATTTATTTTTGTTCTTTTAGTAAAAATAAGTGATTCTTTATTTTTTAATGATTAGTGTGCGTTATTTTTTTTAACTGTTGGCATTTTTTAAGAGAAATCATTAGTTTTTACCTACTTGTGTGGGTTATTTTTTTGTAGAAAAAAAAAAATCAAAAAATTATTAAAAATTTATTAATATAAAATTCAATAGAATAACTATAAAAATAACCTACGAAATCATTAATTTTTAATGTTTTCTTAAGTTATTTTTTTCGAATTTGTTTGTATAAATAACACAACAATCATTAATTTTAAATGTTTTCCTAGGTTAATTTTTCGAATTTGTTGGTAAAAAAAATGAAAGTGACGGTATTTTTTAATGTTCAATGTTATTTATTTTAGAAAAATTGTATTAACAGCAAAAAATAAATGTTGATGTTTGTTAAAACAAATGAATAATTACAGGGATGGTTTTCAAATGTTTTATCACTTGTTTTATATATGTTTTTCATTTGTATTTGCCTACAAAATATTTTGAGTGTTGTAATTTTTACTACATTCTGTGATTTGGTTTGTCAGAAGACACTTTATACTTAAATCGAAATGCGAAATATAAACGATTTTTTTTGTTAGGGGCGTCAGGGCGGTCTGGGTCCAGCTAGTAATTTTACATATTACTTACCTGTTTTTATTTTCTAATAAAGTACTTCCATAGTATAAACTCCCCGAGTAAAAATGGATAAAACCTGGGCTGTTTACTTTATTTAAGCAGATCTGCCAGTTTTTATCTTCAGTCCCCATTTTCGGGATAGTATCACATCTGATCAATAAATATTTAGAAAATTGTGAATAAACATAAAGATCTGACACATCGTATCAAATTCAAATGTATATAATATGACACGAGCCCATCAGATCAGTTATAATCAAATCCTAGCAAAATTTATCCATTTTAAAAGTTTCATTACCCAGCAAAAATAAATCGAGATTTTGGCGCATCCAAAGAGCGCTCTTGAGGATGCAGTAAAAGTAAGGGGAAAAAAATTTAATTTTTTGTTAAGATTTTTTATACAAAACTTAAAATATAAAATTATTTTTTGATAAAATTTCACACTTGCTTTTCTTTTTAATGGATCAAACACTTTTTGAATTAAAAAAGTTTTGGACAAAGACACATGATTTGACTGCATCATTTTAGCGCATTAATCGGTGCTGTAAATAGTGCTTCAATCACAACACCTTTAACACGTTTTAAATAATGATAAATAGGTCAGATTTTAAAATATTTTTTAGTATTTAAAAAAAAATTTAACACAATTTTAAATTGTATTTCAGAAATAGTCAACTGATATTCAGAATAAGTCAATTGAATAGAAGCTATTTCTGAAGTACTTCAGAAATAATCAATTGTTTTTTGTCAGATTTTCCAATTGTGTTTCAGAAATAGTCAAATGTGTTTCACCTTTATTCTGCTTAAATCAGCTCTAAAAAGGTACATGAATTTACTGCACCTTTATATCGCTTTTATCAGCGCTCTAAAGAGACGTGATTTCAGAGCATCTTAAGAACGTTTTTTTGGTGTATCCAACTAGAGCTCTAAAGTGTGAAGAATCATGCATGGATTCAGCAGGTTTGGATGCGCTCCTTGACTCGAGTTTCCTTTCCAAAAGCTGCTGCCTGTTCAGCCAAATTTCTGCTGGGTATTTTAACTAAAATAATTTAAAAATTAAATTCTAAGAATTTAAAATAAAGTTGCAAACAAATACTACAATTCTTTTAATATGAAATAAAACACATTTAAAATATTTTTTTTTATTAAATTAATTTATATTTATTATATATTTAAAGAGGGGGAACATAATTTCCAAAGGAAAGGGGTCAAGGTTTGTTTTGTTGTTTGTATACTAATATTAATTTACGTTTTTTACTTTGAATTTTGTAATTTTATTTTCGTATTATAGTAATAATAATGGACTGTGCAATTAAATTGTTTTATGTTTTTATTTAATTCTTTTTCACAATAAATTAAAATAAATATCAATATAAATTAAATACAATATCCAATTTAAAAATTCCTCATAGTTTGTTTTGTGAAATTATAAATATTATTGAAAATTTTTGTTTTAACAAAAGTAGAAAATAAATTAAAAAATTTTTGTTGTCTTAAATATTTGGCTGTAAATAATCGCTTTGCAATGTATATGCAGCATATTTAACATTTTAAAATGTTTTTGTTTTTTTTTTATATTTTTAAATTTATTTTTCATTTAAAATTTATTGTTATTTTGTTTGTTTAAATTTACCAAAATTTTTCAAATCTCTAATAATAATTTGTTTTGTTGCTTTATTTTCTTTTGTGTTGAAACTTATTTATACGTTTTTTCATTTGTTTTTATTTTTATATAATTTATTTTTTTATTTATATTTGGCATTTTTGTTTCATTACTTCCTTTAATTTTTGTGCTAACAATAAAATAAGTTTGTAAACAATTTGGTTGTTCAAACTTCTCACATATAATTTTTTGTTTTGTTTGCTTTTTTTTTTTTAAATTGACTTACCAATGTTTCATATGAGTTATTTATATTTGTTTTTGAAATGCTTTTTATTTATTTATTTTTTGGTTTGTAAAAGTGGTTTGAGTTTATTTTGTTTTAACTCCATATTACTTTTTACATTCTACACATTTGTTAAAGTTTTGTTTTTTTTTTTTGGTTTATTTCGTTTTTAATATTACTTTGTTTGGTTTAAATGTTAATCCTTTAATTGTAGCCATACAACTGAAAATTCCTTTGATATATTAGTTTAATAATATTATATTAAATAAAAAAACTGGAACGAAAGGCCAGAAAGGCCTTTGGATAGGCGTCCAGCGACAGCATGGGGATTGGTCAGTCAATCATATAACGATGACTGGCGAAAGAAGTTTCTATCTTGGGTTAGGTACTACCTGACGACTCAAGGCCAATTACTAAAGAAACTAATTTCTTCGTGAATTACACAACATGACAAAAGTTTAACTTTATCAATTTGTCTGCCCTGTGACGACTGCTTTTTTTAAGTTTAGTGAGCTGATTCTGAATCTGTTTTCCAATTTCTTCTATCAGATCGCGTTCGCGAGGAAATTAAAAGTTGGGGTGTCTCGGCTTATCGGCCATGTCAGTGTTTCAAAATTTCGTTGTCCCCTAATGAAACAATGTGGACATCCGGGGAAATTTCGATAACTCCCGAACTAACAGGAATATCCTCCACAGCAAAAATGCGTGTCAACTTAGATTTAATAAAGATTATTTCGTATTCATATGGACATCGTAGATCTATGTATTCATATAAATACCCCCCAAAATTTACATATTTTGATGAAAAAAGTATTTAACGAAGCCAAACTTTTACAAGGTTATGGCACCGTTGGATAGGCATTAAAAAAACCTTTCTTCACATATGCAAACATCACATAGTTTCCTAGAAAGAAATTTTTTGAACCCCTAAATCCCCGATATGGCCGATAAGCCGAGACACCCCAACCTTAGAATTGTCTCATTAATATATATTTTATGTTTCATGCAAATCGGTTCATAAGGGTTGAGATACTTCACTTGTTAGTTAATACACATTTCGCTCATTTACTTGTATAGTGTCATAACTCAAAATATGTCGTTTTTGCGTAAACAATACAGAATTATATGTTATATCCTTCTTTATATTGTGTTAAAAATTCGTATTAATATCTTTTAAACTCACCGTTTGAGAAGAGAACACGCTGGCAATAAAGGAAGTGACTGACTGGTTGAGCTGCAATGTCTTGTCTACAACCGCAGTCAAGATCTATACTGACAGTCAAGCCGCGGTAAGGTCCCTGGATTCAATGTTTCTGAAAACTGGAACGAAAGGCCAGAAAGGCCTTTGGATAGGCGTCCAGCGACAGCATGGGGATTGGTCAGTCAATCATATAACGATGACTGGCGAAAGAAGTTTCTATCTTGGGTTAGGTACTACCTGACGACTCAAGGCCAATTACTAAAGAAACTAATTTCTTTGTGAATTACACAACATGACAAAAGTTTAACTTTATCAATTTGTCTGCCCTTTGACGACTGCTTTTTTTTAAGTTTAGTGAGCTGATTCTGAATCTGTTTTCCAATTTCTTCTATCAGATCGCGTTCGCGAGGAAATTAAAAGTTGGGGTGTCTCGGCTTATCGGCCATATCAGTGTTTCAAAATTTCGTTGTCCCCTAATGAAACAATGTGGACCTCCGGGGAAATTTCGATAACTCCCGAACTAACAGGAATATCCTCCACAGCAAAAATGCGTGTCAACTTAAATTTAATAAAGATTATTTCGTATTCATATGGACATCGTAGATCTATGTATTCATATAAATACCCCCCAAAATTTACATATTTTCATGACAAAAGTATTTAACGAAGCCAAACTTTTACAAGGTTATGGCACCGTTGGATAGGCATTAAAAAAACCTTTCTTCATATATGCAAACATCATATAGTTTCCTAGAAAGAAATGGCGGAAAAAACCAAAAAACGATTTTTTTGCCATTTTTTGAACCCCTAAACCCCCGATATGGCCGATAAGCCGAGACAGCCCAACCTTAGAATTGTCTCATTAATATATATTTTATGTTTAATGCAAATCGGTTCATAAGGGTTGAGATACTTCCCTTGTTAGTTCATACACATTTCGCTCATTTACTTGTATAGTGTCAAAACTCAAAATATGTCGTTTTTGCGTAAACTATACAGAATTATTTGTTATATGTATCCTTCTTTATATTGTGTTAAAAATTCGTATTAATATCTTTTAAACTCACCGTTTGAGAAGAGAACACGCCATTATAACATTTTCTATAAAAGGGCCTTTTGCAATGTAAAAAAACTTTCAATTGTAAACTTTAAACAGGTTTTCTGTAAAATCAAACAATTTGCGTTATGACACTATACAAGTAAATGAGCGATTTGTTGACCCCATTGGGTTCGGACCCGATAGGTCCAGACCCCGATGGGCCTAGACCTGGTTGGGTTCCTTAAAAATCGTCATAGTTTTTGATCCAAAATTGTGTCCGTTTTGCTCTACCTTGCTTAGTTTTTGAGATACGTGATTTTAAGGGAACACTGGGGTTTTGAGAATTAAAAAACTCTATAACTTCAAAAATTCAGTTGGCTTTAAATTTGGCCTGCACAACTTCTCTGTATTTTCTGTGCATTTTCAAGTGTTGTTCTAGACAGATAATTTAAATAAAAATTCCATATAATATGGGCTCAAAATTGTATACTTCAGATCAGCGTTGCCAGGAACTGTTTTCCGTTGTCCCCAAAAATATAACAAAATATCCCCAAAAATTACCAAAGAATTAAAAATACGTTTTTTTAATCACACAAAGGCAGAGATGCTGGCAATAAAGGAAGTGGCTGACTGGTTGAGCTGCAATGTCTTTTCTACAACCGCAGTCAACATCTATACTGACAGTCAAGCCGCGGTAAAGTCTCTGGATTCAATGTTTCTGAAAACAAGATCTGCCCTTAACTGCCGCACGTCTTTGAATGAGATGGCCAAGCAGTTTAACATACGACTCATATTGGTCCCAGGGCACAGAGACATCCCAGGGAATTGCAAAGCCGATGAGCTTGCAAGACTTGGAACAACCTAACAGGTTCCAATAGAATTGGAATGTGTTGGTATGCCTTTAGAAACTTGCAAGCAAAACCTACGGCTTTGTTTTGCGACGGAGACCAATTAAAGATAGGCAAATGGATGGACGTGTGAGACAACACGACTGATTTGGTCTTCTCTTAATCACGGGCGCACAAGTGAGCTTATATCGCTTCCAAGAGGAAAGATTTCGACGGTGGTTTCTATAATTACCGGACACTGTCTTATAGGGAAGCACGCAGAGCGGTTAAATGTGCCGTCGAATGACTTTTGCCGAAGTTGCATGGATGAAGAGGAGTTGGAAACTATCGAACACTTTATTTGCAATTGCCCGGCACTTTCTGGTCAGAGACTTGCTTCACTGGGATCTAGGGAGCTGCACGATCTTTCTGATTTGTCGGATGTCAAAATTCAACATCTAAGGAGTTTCATAAGAAGCTCAAACTGGTTTAACGACAGGGACTAGTAGGAAAACCTATTACGGTCCCGTGGTATCACAATGGACCTTAGAGACTACGTGAGTTGACGTAAAACGTCAGCAGCCACTCACAACCTAACCTAATCACACAAAAAATGTTTTCTTCACTAAAAAAAAAAAAAATTATAGATGGTAAATTTATAATTTTATTTCGTAGTTTTAACAATTAAAAATCCCCTAAAATCCCCAGCCGCGTAAATAAACGGTTTTCCACAATGTTAATATACATTTTACAGCCGATAAATGCTAATTTTACTGAATGCGCTTCGTAGACTTGTACCAAAGATTAAAAATCGTTGGTTTTATCAAAAATAACCGTTGTTATTAAATAGATAAAATTTTAAATATCCCCAAAAAATCCCCAAAATTTTTTTCCGGCATTTCAATTGGAAACTTTGCTCCTCGATGGTAACATCGATTCGGCGATGAAAACAGAAGGTAATATTATAGTGCTTGAAATGAAGGCATTCATTCCATCAACGCTTATTTCGGCTTAACCAAGAAATAAATATTGGTTTAACCAGTCTTACAGAAATGAAGTCAGAGCCAGGAAGCAAGCGTTCAGAAATTGGCGTGACAACAAAAACAAAAGAATGATCTATTACACAAAAGGACGAGATCCGAGTGTGCAAAATATTTTGTCGCGAAAAGCTTCTTTACGAACAGCGTCTTCGTGCTAAAGTTTTTTCGGCTCCTCGAGGCAGTAAGAGCTTTTGGTCGTTAGTTAAAAAAGTCAGGAAACATGCTAGCTCTTCTATCCCGGCTCTTATATGAGACGACCACGAAGCTGGTTGATAAAGCTAACCTGTTTGCTGGTCTCTTCGCAAGAAATTCTTTCCCAAGTTATTTCTTAGTACTCCTCCAGTTAAAGAGTTCTTGCAGGTCCTAATGTAAATAAGTCACCAGGGCCCGATGGTATATCAGCACTGGTGCTGAAACAGCGATCTTCAAAGTTAGTACGTCCACTAGTAAAACTTTTTATTTCGACGTACCGTGTAGGAGTCTTTCCCTCATGTTGGAAGTTTGCCAATGTGCAGCCAATCCATAAAAAGGGTGCTAATAACCCCGATAATAACCGCTCTCGAAAGTGATGGAGAGCATGGTAAATTGCCATCTTGTAAGGTATCTGACAGCAAACGTTCCTTTAAACGATCGATATGGTTTTTGAAAAATTCGTTCCTTTAGAGCTGTCGATCCACCATTCTGGTGAGAGTTAAGTAGTTGCTCTGAATATTTCCAAGGCTTTTGATTGTGTGTGGCACGGTGCGATCATATCTAAGCTTAATGCCTTTTGAGTCGGTAATGACTTCTCTTGATTCTTTTCGAATTTCTTCATAGATCGGTTTATTAAAAAATTAAAATAGTTGTTAAACACGAACTGGATAATATACTTTTGAAACTAGAGGCTAAATGTAGTAAAACTGCATTTACAGCAATTCTTTTCGTAATCCTGTCTCCTTTTTAAAGGACTTCAAAGTTTTAAAGGGTACATATTTTAAAATATTTTTTTAATATTTGTACTTGTGCTAGAATGGCACTAGTGACAGCAAATGAAAGAGGAGGATCTGCCCTAATTTTCCTATTTTATTATTTTTACATATCAGGTAAAAGGAGGTAAGCTACGACCTTTCAAAAATTTATCCTTTAATATCATTCAAAATTTTCAACAAAATTTTTTTTAAATGACTTTATTCACATTCTTTTAACCTGATATGGCAAAATAAATAAATGGACAAATTAGGGGAGATCCTCCTCTTTCATTTGCCATCACCAGTGTCATACTTTGACAAATACAAATATTTCAAAAATATTTTACAAAATGTATTCTTTAAAACTTTGAAGTCCTTTTAAAAGAAAACAGGATCATGAAATGAAAAGCTGTAAATGCAGTTTTACTCCATTTTATGTCTACTTTCAAACGTATATCATCCGGTTAATATTTTATATTGGCGTCGGTGTTACAGAAGGGTTCTCAGTAAATGTGTTTCAGCTTCAATAAGGGGTACCGCAAGGCTCAGTTCTTTCTCCTACCTATTTTCTTATTTTTATTAATGACCTCCTAAGTCAAACTTTAAATCATACCTCCTTTTTTGTCGATAAAAATAAAAGTTGTCATTTATTTGCCTTTGATCGTTGCCAATCTTTGTGGAAGTTGAAGTCAAAATGCAGAATATGAATGACACAATTAATAAGGACCTGTTGACAATCCCCGAGTGGGGTCTTGAGAATATGGTAAGTTTAATGCACTCAAGACTCGATGTTGTATGTGGACAACACTCGCAATTACAGTGTTGCCATATAGAAGCCCTCCTATCTTTCAAATCTTTTATCTCTCTTCTATCCCCTTTCCGAAAGAAGCATCAAGGTTACATTAGTGATTGATAGGCAGCGATGCCATAGTGTTGCTTCTAAAAAAAAAAAAATATCCGTTAAAAGAAGTACTTTTTTCAAATGTCAAAAAAAGGATTCCAGTGTCTTGGTTAGGAAGTACTTCACCTCATCTGATCTCGTTAATATACCACCTACATCTGACCGAAGATGCAATACAACTCCCGTATAAGGGAATGTTTACCGAAGTTCATTTCGAAGCTGTTAGACTGTGTACAAAGAGGGCTTTGTTACTAATCAACCACAATAGGGCATTCAAAGTATATTAACTCAAGTATATTAACTCATTGAATCATCGTCGGAATGTGGGTTGTGTGACCATTTTCTATCGATATTACCATGTAGACCGAGTTTTCGTTTTCAAGACTCGGTTGTATAAATCACATCGGTTTTTTTTTCGATTGTCCAGTGTAAGTAACACACATCGCATTATAGAGAAGGTTTATTTAAAAAATCGAATATACATATGGCTATATGGAATAATCTCCCTGTAGAGCTCTTTCTAGTTTCTTTAAGTGTAGACATATTCAAGTCAAATGTCCTCCACATAACCTACATTCCTGATATCAACACAACACACTGCTTTAGTATGGGAATCCCCTGAGTGTTAGTTCATTTTATGCCTGATATTCTCATTGAACAATTTTTAAGAAAATATTTTTTTTTGTTTAAAATTTATTTAAGTTGGTAACTTTTTGCATGACTTCGCAATAAAGTGTTTCGATCTCGTCAAGGTCTTGTCTGGACTATATAGCAAAAAAAAAACAGCCTCTTCTACAAGTAGTATAGTGCATTTAAATGACAATCGCCATTTTCCAAAACTAAAATATTTATATACATTTAATTCTCCAATCATGGAGCTGTAGAAAGAAGAAAACTTATGTCCTCTCTTAGTTTGAAACGATTGTCAAACAACCAAGCTCCTCGCACGAAAACTGTTAGACGAGGAAAATACGATAATGTTACAAACAATGCTAACTTTTTATATCGAAAAAGCGCTTAATAAATTTTGAAAAAAAATTATCAATTTCTAATTTCTATGGTAATATTTTATTTAAGAAACACCTTTCAAAGTGTTTAAAACAAATTCTTAGCAAATAAAAAGTCATTGGATTTCCCGATAATCAAAAAAAAAACTTTTTTTTATCGCTAAATGCAAAAAAAAAAACGCTCCATTAAGTCGGAAAAACGGCCAATTGAAATATTTTTTTTAAATATTTGTTTTTGTTTGTTCATTCGTCCTCTGTAATAGCATAGTTAGCCAGAGAGGGTTTAACAGGAGTTGAGTGACTTCAGATATCTTTATCTACTGAAAGTCTTTGAAACAACCAACAACAATTATTAAAACAGATTTGTTTGATAGATATTACCATATGGTAGTTATTTTTGCTAATCTCAAATATATACTTAAGTAATTTGCGAGTGTTTATAAAAAGTCTTGAGAAGATCTGAATGAGATCAAACTACGCTAAGTCGTGCAAAAAATGTCCCTCATGCATACTAGATTTAAAACAGGAAAATAATGTTCTTGAAAAGTATTTTATGAGAATATCATAGCTGTAAATAGTAAAGAAAACTGACCTCGAGCTAGAATATCCCTACTAAACTTGTTTGACAGTTTTAATGTTGTCCGTTTTCAAAAACCTTTTTAACTTCGTGAGTCAAGGTAGAGTTGTATTAAAAAGTATATTTCATTTTGGCTACTAAAGGATTAACTAAGTTTATTTATTTTTTTTTTGCTGTTAGTTTATAAATTTTATTTACTACCTGTTAATAATTCTTGTTTGTTATTTTGTGCACTTTTGCTTAACATTACTTACTTTTTTGCAACACTAAGTCGTACAACAATATTGCGTTCTATTTGTCTTTCAGTTTGCGTTTTTTTTTTTTAAATATATTTTTTTTTTTTCTTAACCTAAAATTTTTTTCATATAACTTACTGTTTCCGGTTTGGTAAGAGAGCGTCGACGATTGGGTTTAAAGGGGAATTCAGTGGTAACTTTTAAAAAGTTGTGAGTAGTTGATTCTGGAGGAGGTGGTGTTGTTGTAGTATCTGGTATAAGAGTAGTGGTCGATGAGGGTAATGTTGGAGCTGGTGTGGTAGTGGTGGTGGTGGTAGAAGTAGTGGAAGTTGTCGTAGTCGTGGTGGAAGTTTTATCAACATCATTTTGTTTTGTGGTGCTAGTAATAGGTTTAACTGTTGTAGTTGTGGTGGTAAGACTGCTGCTAGGAGTTGTAGATGTTGTTGTGGATGGTGTTAAAGTTGTTGTTGTTATTGTTGCTGTTGATACTAGTATATCCGTTGTTGTTTTTATAGTTTCCTTTTTATCGTCGTCTGTTTCTGGTGTATTTTCATCTTGTTGATTTTTATTCTTTTCTACGGAAATTTCTGTTGCTATATTTTGTATATCCGCTACTTTATTTGTTGTTACTACTGTATGTATTTGAGTTTGTTGTTTGGGTTGTTGTTGTTGTTGTTCTTGTGTTACTTCAGCTGTTTCAGTTGTTAAAATTTTTTGTTGCTCTTGTTTATCATCATGTTCTTCCGTTTGTTGTTTTTCTGTTGTTATATGTTTTTCCTCAAATGACTGTTTTTTTGTTGTTAAATCTTTTTCCATTTGTGTTGCTGTTGCTGCTGGAGTTGTTTCTGTTTTTATATTATCTGTCACAAAATCATGTAGTTTTTCAGTTGTTGTTTCAACCAGTTTTGTGGTTTGTATTATTTCTGTAGTTCTGTCTGTTGTTTGTGGCTTTAATTCATGTGTCTCATCGCCATTGTCATTGCTGCTGTTGTCGTTGTCGTCTTCACTATCTTCATGTGAATTATTTTTATCTTTATCTGGTGTGGTTGTCTGTAAAGTTGTTCCTTCTACTTTTCTAGACAATAGCAATGAGGAAACTGGCTGTAAAGTTGTTATGGTCATTGTGGTTTGCATTTCCTCGAAATTTAAATTTTTGGAATTTTTACGTTGTTCCGTAATTGTTTGATGTTGTTGCTGTTGTTGCTGTCTCTCTGTAATTGGTTTTATGCTATCTTTTTCTGTCGTCGTTGTTGTTGTTGTTTTCGCTGTGTCTTCTTCCTCCTGTCTGCTGCTTGTTATCGTTACAATTGGTTGGTTTTCACTTTGTGTTTCAAAATCCTTTAAAGTTGTTGTCTTTTCTAAATCCAACACCTTTGGTGTAGTTGTCAGTGTCATCATATCAGTTGTATGATTTTGTTCATGTTTAATTGTTGTCTCAGTTGGTTCTTCAGTTGTGGTTTCTAAATGTTCCAGATGATGCTGATGTTCATTATGGCCATGTTTATTATTAGATGGCACATAATGAGATTTTACCATCAACATGGGTGGTATAAAATGTGAATTATCTGTTGACTCTTTAATATGAGGATGCGAAATTTCTTCGTTTAAAATATTTGTGCGTGGTTGTTGAGGATGCATGGGATGTCCTATGGTAGCTGAGGGTGGTGTGGTGGTTAAATGACCCATAGTCTCATCAAAATCTACATTCGAATGATGTGTATGCTGGTGTGTAACTTCCTCTTCTTCTTTCTTAAGTGTAGTGGTAGTCCTTGATGTACTGGGTGTATGCACATCTGTTGTTGTCGAGCTTGTAGCTTCTGTAGTCGTTGCCATCGTCGCTAACATAATCATTTTCTTAGCTTCTAATTCTTTAGACTTTTGCATATTTTCCTTCATATATATCGCCTCCTTTTCCATTTTTCCCATATCCTCTTTATAGATATTGGTTTTCTTAATGTGCGGCAATGGTTCCATTATTTCATTTGATACATCTTCATTTAGCAACTGTTCTGGCATTTCTAGTTCTCCATGTGGCTGATCACCCATCATCATTTCATCCATTTCTATGGGTAAACGTTTTTGATCTTTTTGTAGTTGTACCACCGCCATTCCTTTTTGTTTTTTATTCTCCTTTTTAGGATTTTCCAGTACTTTTTTGGCAGATTTCTTTACTGGTTTTGGTATTAGACCTGGAATTTTATAAAACGAACTAACAGTTTCCATATTGGAAGGTTCATCGGCTTGCATTAGCTCATCCACATTAAATTGTTCGATTAATCGATGTACGGTATTCTTTTCAGTTTGCAATTCTTCGGGATAGTGTGGACCATAGTTGACTTCCATGGGTAAAAGTTCTATATCATTATTTTCATTGTTATCTGTGGGTATGCTGTTGATAATTTGCAAAGATTTAAAATGGGAATTGGTAATGTCATTGATACGTTGCGCTTCCAAACGTTCTCGGGGACATATTAAATCTTGCAAAGCACGTTCTCGGTCCTAAAAATAAAATAAAAAAAAATTTGTTAAAAAAAATTTAAATAAAAATACCAAGCAATGGCCCGTAGTGAAATATGAAAATATTGCAATATTATGTGGTGCTCCAAAATCATTTTCGGAATGAAACCACTTCAATTACCAAAGTGAAATTGACATGAATGATTAAAAGTGTTTTCATTAAAAAAAAAATCAATTGCTTTATGTTATTAAAGAAAAGATTTAGTTTCACTTCCGAAAGTTGATGACTCTGAGACCGCCCACAGTGTCGTGTTCCCATAAAAATAGAAGGAGTAATCATAGAAAATAGGAAATTGTTGAAAGTAATTAATATAAAAACAAGTAAGAGTGTTAAATTCGGCTGTGCCGAATTTTTATACCCTCCAACATGCAAATAAAAAAAAAAAAAATGTAGGGGCGTTTTCTTTTTTTTGGGGGGGGGGGGGGGGTTTCAGTAGTGGTAATTGGGGGGCCAAATTTCTTCTTGAATATGTGTTTAAAAATTTATTCTTATGCCTTTTGCACTAAAGAAGTACAAGTTTATCATTATTTAAAAAAAAAAAATATTCCATGCCCATAAAAGGGGAGCGGACCGAAAAAACGACAATTTATAATTCTGTGGGTCCAAATGAGAGATGCGCGCATGACACGAATTTTTCGTGAATCACGCGTGATCGTGAGTGAAATTTATTTGTACTCACGTGATCGTGAGTGCACGTGATTAGAAAAAATAGTTTCGTGCGTGAGCGTGCGTGAGTAACTTTTGTTTCGTGAGTTCTCGTGATTGTTTTGTGCTGTTTGAAACAAAAATCAACTAAAAAAATCGTCATTATATTGACTTAAGGGGGTAAGTAATACAAAATTGTGATTTAAATAAATTTTTATTATTGTTTTAAGGAAAATCAATAATTTTTGTGCAAGAAATCGAAAAACGTAAAATAAAAATTTGTTAATTTTAATTTCGTGAGTCTTCGTTAGCGTGATTATTTCGTGAGCGTGAGCAAAATTTTAGTTACTCACGTGAGCGTGCGTGAACGTGAGCAGCAAAAATAATTTCGTGCGTGATCGTGCGTGATCACTATTTTTATTTCGTGAGCGTGAGCGTGCGTGAGTCAAAATTCATTCACGCGCCCATCTCTAGTCCAAATGCAGGAATTTGAACTTCTTGTAGTGTAAAAATATTGCATTTGTTAAACAAAAAATCATGTAAAACAAGTAAGACAATTATAGTCGGTCAAGACCGACTATATAATAACCTACACCAGAGTTTCCCGGAAAATGGTTCCCAAGTTCAAACATGGACCGATTGGATCTATATTATGTCAAATATTTAATAAGTGTAAAAACTACTCACAAATCAAATTTGAGTAAAATAGACTTCGATTTGGTGCAAATAAACCGCTTTAACTGAATATCGGGCGAAATTTTCACATGGGTCCTAAGTCCAAAAGTGGTCCGATGATAATCAGATTTGATAAGGTTATTAAAGTACGCGTTTAACATACACAAACAAAATTTTAATTAAAAATTTTCTATTTTTATGATGTTTGAGAGAAAACATAGGGAAGAACAACAAGAACAACTGGTCCGATTCCTTTAAAATTCGAAATGTTGATTTGTGATGATAAAACACGTTTACCTGCCAAACTTCGAAAAGATTCCTATTATAATACGGTTATTAGAGTCATTTGAGCCAAAACTAAAGAGGATCTTTGTATGGGGGCTTGTTCTAAATATGGACCGATTTTTTTCCAATTTCAATAAGCGTAGTCCTTGGGCCAAGAGAAGCTTTCGTTTCAAATTTTAAAAGTCAATTGATTAAAAATTACGACCTGTATCGTGTTTACACCGTTTACATGGACAGACAAACAGACGGACATCGCTAAATCGACTCAAAAAGTGATTCTGAGTCAATCGGTATACTTAATAGTGGGTCCAGAACCAATATATCGGGTAGTTACAAACATCAGCACAAACTCATTATACCCTGTACCACAGTGTGGTGTAGGGTATAACAAGTAGAAATGTTAAATTCGACTTGGCCGAATCTATGACTAGCCTCCACAATGCTCTTTTTCAGTGATAGTAAATTTTCTAACGTGAAAAAAAATAAATTTTTGATACGAAATATTTTATTTTGTGTAAAAAGACTTTTTTTTAAGTTATTTTTGAAAAAAAAAAAAATAATTCACTAAATTTTTTTTTGAGTGTAAATTTTTTTGTGAGTGTAAAATTTTTTTTGAGTGTAAAGTTTTTTCGAGTGTATTTTTTTTTGAGTGTAAAATTTTTTTCCGGAGTATTTTTTTTTTTTTTGTTTTTTAGTGTAAAAATATTATTGACTGACAAAAATACGTTAGAAATTGTAGATAGGGTAATAGTTTGTTCCGAAGAAATGTTTAGACGTAAAAATTAATGGGTGTCGGTCTTGCAAATGACCCCTCTATGACGCAGCATTGGAGCAGTAGAAATGATTTTAAGATTGGAAAATTACAATAAAATTTTTTCAAAAAATTTTAAAAATAGTAATAATCGTTATCCCACGATCCTACTGGGCAAAAAATTTGCAGAATCGATAGAAGTTTTACACAAAAAAATTTTAAAAAAATTAAAGAGTACATAAATTTTCAAAAATGCGATTTAAATTTTAAAACTTAAAAATCACATACTATAGCACTTTTAAGAATTTTTATGGATTTATTTTAAAAAGTATGTAAAAAAACAAAAATTTTGAAACAAAAAAAAATTGCAATTTGGACCATTATTGAAGAAGTTATGAGTAGTAAAGGAAGTTTGAGTAAAGGAACAAACTAACAATTTTTAAAAATTCGATATCTTTTGAACGGGTCATCAAAAAAATCTGAATTTAACACGAAGGAGTTATCGAAGGGTACTAAAAACTGTCAACAAATCGGGAAAATCTAAAAAAAAATTATTCGAAGTGTCCGAATATTTCGAGGTGTTACAATCGAAATGGCAAACTTATATATACCCTCTATCACTAGAGTGGAGGGTATAAAAACATGTGTTTTATCAAAATTTGGGATAAATCGGACAAGTGCCACGCCTACCTCCCATACAACTGGAAGTTTAATATATGGATTTTTTTACTGACAGATAGATTTAGTTATTGGTAATCACTAGGGCAAGTACTTTCATGAAAATGCATATTTTTACTCAGCATTGTAAACATAACATAAATTATATATCTATCCGAATCAATGAATTTGCAATAAAATGGTATTGATTTGTAGTTGCATATTTTTGCATATTTCGGTATAAATGCATATTTTTGCATATTTTCATATAAAATGGACCTTTTTTTAAATTTCATCAATATTTTTTCAAAACTTCCTTATGAAAATTCAAAACCTATCCCCTATTTCTTATAGAAAACTATATTTATTTATAGAAATCATATTCTGATGCATTTTTCATAGAAAATTGATTCTGGAAGTATAATTTTTAGATTCTGAGAAATGTTTCCTATTTATTTTTTCCTATTCTTAGATATTTTACCTATCGTAAAAAAAAAGTTTTCGTATGTAAGATTTTATTAGAGAAAAATTTTGTTTTTATTTTGCTTAGAGTCAGGGTCTTTTGCCTTTGGGTTAATCTTTTGACTTGAAAATCGGAAAATTCCAAAAAAAATTTAAAAAAAAAAATATTTTACAAATTAAAATTATTTTCACCCAAAAAAAAAAAAAAAAAAAAAAGAACTGCCTTAAAGTATTTGAAAAAGCATATTTTATGTTGAAAAATTATTTTTTTTTTAGTAAAAACAATAATTTTTAGATGCATATTACTGAAGTTTTTAGTGCATATTTTGGATTTTTAGACGCATATTATAGGTACATATTTTCGGTTTTTAGATGCATGAAAGTACTTGCCCTAGTAATCACTGTGGAAAATTACAAAAATTTTGCACAAATGCCACGCCCACCTCCCATAGATTCCAAAGTTTCAAATTTAGATAAATTTCCTGATTTCCTTAGGTAATTACGATATAAGGGCTTGAAATTGTTCAAGAAAATTTTTCTCCAGAACGACCATGATTTTACAACACATAAGCGTCCACAATTTTTTAATTTTGATTCCCTAGAAAAATATTTAAAAATTGGGACTCTTATTCTGATTCAAATTATATTTAATATTAATATTTAGTATTACGCTGAAAGAATTTTGTTCATTACGGCTTTGAAAACGTACATAGATTCTATGAAAAAAATCATTAGAAGTGAGCCAATGATGCCCTTCATAGAATCTATTAAACAAATTCATAGAAACCAGATACCTGTGAAAAAGTTCTTAGGCTATGAAAAAAAATTTTATTGTTCAATTCTGTTTTTATTTACCTTATTATATAATTTTTATTTTATTTTTAGGTACAATATTATATTTCTAAAAATTTATTTATTTTTAACTTATCCCCACCGAGATTCGTACACAAAACCAGTAGTTCGTAAAGCTTAGTCTCTAGCCACTGAGCTAAATTATATAAACATATAATAAAACTTAAAATCCATTTTGTTTAATATTCTGCTTTAACATATTGAGTTTGTACATATATATGCTCTGCCACAATGCTTTGCTAAAATTTGTGAGTGTTTGTAGAAAACAAAATGTTTATGTATTTGCAAAAAAAAAAAAAAATAACGAACATTATAAAACAAAGTGTTAGTTGGCGAGGTTTTCCTCCTTTGGTGGCGGTGATAGCTAAGGCGTCAACTATAAATTTCTTGGGTTCGAATCTCGCCAGGGCAGCAATATTTTTTTTTACGTTTTTTATGTTTGTTTTTATATTTTTTATATTTTTTTAATATATTAATTCAATTTTTTTAATTATTGTAACATTATGTGATTATTAAAAAAATTAATAGGCTTATTGATGACATTTTTTCAATAAATAAACTTCATTAGTTCTATGAATTTTTTCTATGAATGTAACAAAATCTATGAATAAAATTCTATGGAATATTTCACAATACTAATGAATATTCATTCAGCCAATGAATTGTATCATAGATTCTATGAATTTGGTTTTTAAAAATTTGTTCATAGATTTTATGAACAATAATTCTTTCAGAGTACCCATAACGAAGTTCCGGGCAGTCGTACTATTGGAAGCTTAGTTTAAATATTTTTAAATTTTCAGTTCAATGATTTTTACGATTTGTATGATAAATTCACAATCCCTTTATTAAAAACTACAGCTTATGTTAAGTTTGATTTTTTTAAAATTTTTTTTTTTACATTTCCTTACCTGTTTTCCTCTACACATTGTTCTTAATAAACCTTCTTCTTGGCAATTTCTGATTAACTCAATACTGGCTGTATCCGCCATATATTGTAATGTTAAATTTGGCATATCCTTTAAGTTGCAAGCATCTGCCCAACTGGGTACTAAAGAAAATATAAAAATATAAAGGAAATTATGTTAAATTAATTAAGAAAGCAATCTGATTTTTTATTTTTAATATTCTTTGATTAAACTTGAAGTATAATTAAGTTTCGTGGAAAGTTTTTCTTTCAGTTTCTCTCTTTATTTACCTGGCATTTCACATAAAAATGATGCTGTCTCTGGACCACCACAACGTAGGGCATGCCAACGATAATCACGTATGGGATCAATAACTGCACACAATGGTGCATCCATTAAGGGCAGAGATTCAGCCCAATAACCAGTGTCAGCCACTAAAGGTCTTGAATTGCTACTTGATTTAAAAAGGCAATGAAAAGAAGGAAAGAAGAGAAAAATTAAATTAAAGAAAAAAATATTTCGTATATTTAAAAGAGTGAAAGAATTGAGAATAATATTTTTAAACAATTAAAAATATAAAATTAAATTTAAGATTTTATATATTAAATTTGTTAGGTTTTTATATAAAAATATTTATTTTTTGATTTTGTGGAAATTTAATATCAATATGTAATAAATTTCCGTTTATATTTGTTTGTTAAAATAATAAAAGTTTATTTTTTTTAAATGCATTCACATTCGTTTATTAAACAAAATTAAATATATAAATATATTTGAGCGACTGTATACTAATACCCATTCATATTATCATCTTGTTTATATACTACTACCTCCGTCCCAAAATAATCTTAACATTTCTATATTTTGGCTGGGATTATGGAGGATTTTTTGAAAAAGCTTTGTTTTTTTTGTTAATACATATCGGGACATATCAATAATTTAAAAATTCTTTATAGCGTTGCAATTTTTCAATTCACGTGCAAAATGGATGCAATAAACTGCATCCAGATAAATGAGGCAACTTGTTTTCGACGTTACAAACAGGCATGGTGTCCACTATGGTCGAAAAGATGAAAATTATTACAAAATGCGGTGTATGAAATAAGAAATTTTACGCTAGAGGCCCTTTTAACGGTTTTTAATAAATGCATTATGGATGCAATAGGGACATCTTGCAAATATTTTTAATTAATTTTGTTACAGTTTTAGTACACGAGATTAGTATAAGATTATTTTTTTAACTTCATCTTGTATTATTTCAACTAAAACACTGCTTAATAAAATGTTAAGTTTATTTTGGGACAAAAAAATCTATAGAAATGTTAAAAATATTTCGGGACGGAGGTAGTATTTATATATGAATGTATGTGTATGCAAAAAATCAATATATATTCAGTCATATGTAAACAAAACATTACACGTAGTTGGTTTGAAAAAGATTAAGTTTTAAAATAAAATTGTTTTTTATTCGAACTTTCAGATTTAATACATAAAAAATAAAGTTGTTCGAGCTCGAGGTCATTATTATTATTATTTTTTACATATTAAGTTTTAAAATTAAATTGTGCTTTTAGTTTCTATACAAAAAAATTTTTAAAAATCTTCTTACATTTCGGGATTCTAAAATTATTTTTTTGTGCTTCAAAATTTTTTAGAATCTGATCGTATTTAAATAAAAAATTAATCTTATTCTTTATCTTTTCCACCTAACTCCTTGCGGTTTAAAAGGCCTTCAAAAAAAAAAATAATCAGAATCTAAAAAATTTTGAATAAAATAATAAGAATGCAAAAAAATTTTTGAAAAGAAAAAAATATCCAAATCTAAGAACAATTTCTATAGAAAAAATTAATCTCAGAATCTAAAAACTTTTCTATATAAAAGAAATAAAAAAAAATATTTTAATCTCCCCAGCAAAAACTTCCATTGCCAAGTAATCCTTTGGTGGCGCTGATTGCTAAGGCGTCTCCAATAAACACCACAGCCGGTAGGTCTTGGGTTCGAGTACCACCCAGGGCAGAATTGATTTTTTTTGGTTTTTTTTTATATTTTTTTATATATTTATTTAAGTTTTTTAATCATTGTAACATTATTTAATTATTAAAAAAAAAAATAAAAGGCATATTGATGAAAGTTTTTTCAATGAATGACATTCATTAATTCTATGATTTTTTTCTAAAAAACGAACAAAATCTATGAATAAAAATCTATGACATATTTCACAATACTAATAAATATTCATTCAACCAATGAATTGTTTCATAGTTTCTATGAATTTGGTTTTATGAAATTTGTTCATAGATATTATGAACAATATTTCTTTCAGTGAAGGATAAAAGTCTCAGAACCTGAGAGTCCATTTTTAAGAAAAAATATTTTTTTTTCTGTGCTGAAAAAGAATAAAAATCTGTTAATATTTCAGTTTGAAGAAAGTCTTACGCCCGTATTCATAACAAAAAACGGTGGCTATCATCGGGCTGCTAACTTTTTCAAACACAATTTTCTAATAGGAAAAGCTTGGTGATGTTATGCACTTCTATTTTCATTATAATGATAATACGAGTGCCTTTCATCAAGAGAAAACCTTTCCATTATTTAAAATTGCGAGTAAAAAAGTTATCAGCCCGATGATAGCCACTAGTTTTTTGTTATGAATACTGGTGTTAGAGTCTAAGAACTTTTCTACATAGAAAACTGAATATTTTGAGATTATTTTTTAATCTTATAATAAGAAATATAGTATTTAATATATTCTTATTAAATACTATATTCATTTTTCCTCTTAACGTTTCTTTTTCTTGAAAGTTAAATCTGCAGAAAGATTCTGAATTTAAAGTTTTAAATTTAAAAGTCATCAATCAGTCATCAGTAAGTCATCAGTCAGTCATCAGTCAGTCATCAGTCAGTCATCAGTCAGTCATCAGTCAGTCATCGGTCAGTCATCAGTCAGTCATCAGTCAGTCATCAGTCAGTCATCAGTCAGTCATCAGTCAGTCATCAGTCAGTCATCAGTCAGTCATCAGTCAGTCATCAGTCAGTCATCAGTCAGTCATCAGTCAGTCATCAGTCAGTCATCAGTCAGTCATCAGTCAGTCATCAGTCAGTCATCAGTCAGTCATCAGTCAGTCATCAGTCAGTCATCAGTCAGTCATCAGTCAGTCATCAGTCAGTCATCAGTCAGTCATCAGTCAGTCATCAGTCAGTCATCAGTCAGTCATCAGTCAGTCATCAGTCAGTCATCAGTCAGTCATCAGTCAGTCATCAGTCAGTCATCAGTCAGTCATCAGTCAGTCATCAGTCGGTCATCAGTCAGACATCAGTCAGTCATCAGTCAGTCACCAGTCAGTCATCAGTCACTCATCAGTCAGTCACCAGTCAGTCATCAGTCAGTCAGTCATCAGTCAGTCATCAGTCAGTCATCAGTCAGTCATCAGTCAGTCATCATTCAGTCATCAGTCAGTCATCAGTCAGTCATCAGTCAGTCATCATTCAGTCATCAGTCAGTTATCAGTCAGTCATCAGTCGGTCATCAGTCAGTCATCAGTCAGTCATCAGTCAGTCATCAGTCAGTCATCAGTCAGTCATCAGTCAGTCATCAGTCAGTCATCAGTCAGTCATCAGTCAGTCATCAGTCAGTCATCAGTCAGTCATCAGTCAGTCATCAGTCAGTCATCAGTCAGTCATCAGTCAGTCATCAGTCAGTCATCAGTCAGTCATCAGTCAGTCATCGGTCAGTCATCAGTCAGTCATCAGTCAGTTATCAGTCAGTCATCAGTCATTCATCAGTAAGGCATTAGTCAGTCATCAGTCAGTCATCACTAAATCATCAGTCAGTCATCAGTCAGTCATCAGTCAGTCATCAGTCAGTCATCAGTCAGTCATCAGTCAGTCATTAGTCAGTCATCAGTCAGTCATCAGTCAGTCATCAGTCAGTCAGTCAGTCATCAGTCAGTCATCAGTCAGTCATCAGTCAGTCATCAGTCAGTCATCAGTCAGTCATCAGTCAGTCATCAGTCAGTCATCAGTCAGTCATCAGTCAGTCATCAGTCAGGCAGCCATCAGTCATCAGTCAGGCAGCCATCAGTCATCAGTCAGGCAGTCAACAGTCAACAGTCAACAGTCATACATCAGTCAGGCAGTCATCACTCATACATCAGTCAGTCATCCGTCAGTCAGTTTAAATTTTAAAATGTGAACATTTCGAAAACGAAAAATGCTAGAAAAATGTGGATTGTTGTTCTGGAATCAGCAGGTCCATTTTAAATGAAATCAAGTCCTATTTTTTTAATAAAAAATTTGTAAATTTTTGTTTTTATACCCTCCAACCACTGAATGGGGGTATACTCACTTTGTCATTTCGTGTGTAACGCATCGAAATGTGACCCTTAACGCCTTCCACCAACCCCCCCCCCCCCCCCCAGGAAAACAATATCTATAAGAATCGGTTAGATAGTTCACTGGGAGGTTTTTCTTATCGAACAGTGTAACTTTTTAACAATATTTCGAAAACAGGATCAGATAGCCTTTTCGTGTGAACGATTTTAAAAGTTGGAGATAGTGAGGTGGCATGACCTAATCCCCACGGACATTATCCCCATTTTCGTGTATTTATATATTTTCGCCACTAGTATTATGAGGATTATGACCGAAATGAATAAAAAAATGGATATAAGTAATTCCCAGAATTATAGAGATAATGACCACGGGGATTATGACAGAAATTTCTTTGGGCTTATTCCCTAAAATATTAATGTGTGTTATGACCGAAAAAATTTCAGTCGTAATCCCAAGAGGAAACGAACATAATCCCCATGGGGATTATGATTAGTTTTGTTGACTTTGCCTTTCGCGATTTACATACTACTGCAAGATATAAGGCGTATGTCACTGTATTAGTATTTTTCAAACAACCTATGCATAATATTTTTTTTTTTATATATTTTCATTTATTCATACAGCTGTAAAATTTTAAAAATAAATAAAAAAATAGGAAAACATAAAAAAAAAAAAAGTTTTTTAAACACCATAAAACTTTTGTTAAATATTATTTTTGTATGTATTTACTGTATGTAGTGTCATATGTTGCACATGTTATGTAGCTGTGATTTAACTTGTCTATAACTAACATATCGTACATAGACAATAGCATATACATAAGCAAGCATAAAGTATAAAACATATAATACTTACGACCACATAAAACGATCAGAGCTTTGGGGTCTCATAAGACCAATCCAAACAATGTCGTTAACATCTAATTCTCTTAAAAGGTCTCTAGTTGCATCAAATTGAAAACTGTTGTCGACTAAAAAGAAAAATGATGAAAAAAGAATATAATTTTTATAAAAAAAAAATAAATACAATGAATAGAAATAAATTTTAAATACATGTATGTATGAATAGTATTTGCATATATGAGTTTTAAATAAAAACAAGTAGAAAAATTAAATTCGACTTGGTCGAATCTATGAATACCCTCCACAATGTTATCTGATTGTTATTTTCTAAAACAAATTTCAAAAAATTGCATTCAAAATTTTTTATTAGAAATATATTAATTTGAGTAGAATTGTTTTTAATCTATCAAATTTTTTTGAGTGAAACATTTTTTTGACTGTCAACATTTTTTGAGAGTGACATTTTATTAAAAAAAAAAATTATGTGTATATTTTTTTTTGAGTGTAACATTTTTTTTGAGTGTACAAATTTTTCGCAGTGTACAATTTCTTTGAGTAACAAGATTACTTTAGAAAATATTTTTGTTGTGTTACACCAACATATATGTAATGCAAAAAAAAACTATTTCACATTTTCCCTGTTTTTATTTTACCCCTCTTCCTTAAAAAACAAAAACAACCTAACATTCAATCATATAAGTCCCACTTTTTTTGATTTTTTTACAAAAATACTTACTATACACCGTTACATACAGTTACAAAAACAATAACAACACAATAACAAATATTTACTTGTCTAACAACTAAACTGCACGCCACGGCAAGAAAACTAACAACAACAAGTTTTAAAAAAACTGGTATTTCACCATGCTGTTAAAACTTGTTTAACGAGTTTTCAACAGTTTAAGGTGAAGCCAATATGAAATTTAGGACTTCGCTTATAACTTTTGAACCACTGGACCGATTGTGCTGAAACTCAAAACCAAGCAGGCTTGGGGAACGATAAATATGTATGCTAAGCTTCAGCACCCTCAGAATTGTCCTTCGAAAGTTAGAGTGGTTTTAATCTCGTAAATTCGTAAAATACACTTGCCGAAATTTACTCTTTTGCTCATAACTTTTGAACCACTTGACCGATTTCGCTGGGTTGCAATACCAACCTGACCGGTAAATGGTCAACATATATGTCAAACTTCAGGAGCCTCCGTAAAGTCTTTCAAAAGTTAGCGTGTTTTCAACGGACAGACAGACAGACGGACGGACGGACGGACGGATGGACGGACGGACGGACATTGCTAGATCGACTTAAAATCGATCAAGGATCATGAATATATATACTTTATGGGGTCCTAGACCAATATTTCGATGTGTTACAAACGGAATGACAAACTTATATATACCCTCTATCACTAGAGTGGAGGGTATAAAAAAATACATATGTATTTATAAGTAAATGCACTAAAACCTAGTAATACGGCCCTTCTTAAGAAGAGGAGTCGGTCTTTTGATTTATAGAATGGCATAATAATTCACGGCATTTCACTTCACTTCACTTCACTTCACTTTTTTTTAGGAAAAAAATCGTTAAACGAGGTGTTGGCGTAAATAAAATATACTTTAAACACAAAATATAAACAGGAATTATTTTGCCATTTTAATATCCTTGTATGCATGTGATATGAATATTGTAATTTAAATAATAATTCTTTTGGTCAACAATATAAAATTACTATTAAATAGAATTTTGTGCAATTTAAACTAACAAGGGAAATATCTCAACCCTTGTGATTTGCATGAAACTTAAAATATATATAAAATATACAATTCTAAGGTTGCGGTGTCTCGGCTTATCGGTTATATCGGGGATTTAGGGTTCAAAAAATTGGTCCCAAAATGGCGAAAAAATCGTTTTTTGGATTTTTTAACATTTTCTTTCTAAGAAACTATATAACGTTTGCATATGGGAGGAAAAGTTTTTTTAATGAATATCCAACGGTGGCATTACCTTGAAAAATTTGGCTTCATTAAATTTTTTTCATGAAAATTTGTAAAGTTTGGGGGGTATTTATGTGAAAACAAGAACTACGATTTTCTTATGAATATAAAATAATCTCTTTGAAATTTAAGTCAACACTTATTTTTGCTTGTGGCGATAGTCCCGTTAGTTCGGGAGTTATCGAAATTTTCTCGAATGTCTACATTGTTTCATAAGGGGACAACGAAATTTTTAAACACTGATATGGCCTATATGATGAGACACCCCAACATAATATATATTTTAAGTTTATATATATTTTAAGTTTCTGGCAAATTGGTTTATAAGGGTTGGGATAATTCCCATGTAAGAATTTTTATGCCCTCCACTTTAGTGATAGAGGGTATATATAAGTTTGTCATTCCGTTTGTAACACCTCGAAATATTGGTCTAGGACCCCATAAAGTAAATATATTCATGATCCTCGATCGATTTTAAGACGATCTAGCGATGTCCGTTCGTCCGTCTGTTGAAAACACGCTAACTTTTGAAAGACTATACGGAAGCTCCTGAAGTTTGGCATACATGTGTGTCATTTACCTGGTCAGGTTGGTATTGCAATCCAGCGAAATCGGTAAAGTGGTTCAAAAGTTATCAGCATAAGACAGAATTTCGGCAAGTATTTTTCGTGAATTTACGAGATAAAATACACGCTAACTTTCGTAAGGCAATTCTGAAGATGCTGAAGCTTGGCATATATAATTGTCGTTCCCCTGGCCTGGTCCGTATGGAATTTAAGCTAAATCGGTCTAGTGGTTCAAAAGTTATTAGCAAAACCGTGATTTCATATCTAAAGTTCACTTGCTGAAAAGCCTTTAAACATGTTTTAAAAATATTGGTAAGTTACAAAAATATTTTACAAAGTATTTTTGTCACTCAAAAATATTTCTAAGCTAAAAAAAAAATACACTCGAAAAAAATTTTACACTCCAAAAAAATATCTTACACTCAAAAAAATTTTTAGTAAATAATTTTTTTTTTTTTTCAAAAGTTACTAAAAAAAAGTTTTTACCCAAAATAAAGTACTTCTTATCAAAAAGGTTATTTTTGTCACGTTAGAAAACTTACTATCACTTAAAAAGGGCATTGTGGAGGGTATTTATAGATTCGGCCAAGTCGAAATTACCTTTTCTACTGGTTTTATATTGAAAACAAGTATGAAAATTATAGTCGGTCAAGACCGACCATATAATACCCTACACCAGAGATTCCCGGAAAATGGGTCCAAAGTTCAAACATGGACTGATTAGATCTACATTTTGTCAAATCTTTAATAAGTGTAAAAAGCACTCACAAATCAAATTTGAGTGGAATGAGCTTCTTTTTGTTGACATAAAACCGCTTCAACTGAATATCGGGCGAAATTTTCCCATGGGACCTAAGTCCAAAAATGGTCCTATTAAAATCAGATTTGATAAGGTTATTTAAGTACGCGTTTAACATACACAAACAGAATTTTAATTAAATATTTTCTATTTTCATGAAATTTTAGAGATTTATGTGAAAATCGGGAATGTGGTTTGTATGGGGGCTACAAGAAGAACTGGTCCGATTTCTACAAAATTCGGAATGGTGATTTGTGGGTTGAAACATGATTACCTGCCAAATTTCGAAAAAATACCTATTAAAAGGCGGCTATTAGAGTCATTTAAGCCAAAACTAAAGAGGACCTTTCAATGGGGGCTAGGTCTAAATATGGACCGATTTTTACCAATTTTAATAGGCTTCCTCCTTGGGCCAAAGGAGGCTTAAGTTTTAAATTTCAAGTCAATTAATTAAAAATTGCGACCTGTATCGTGTTTACACCGTTTACATGGACAGACAGACGGATGGACGGACATCGCTAAATCGACTCAAAAAGTGATTCTAAGTTGATCGGTTTACTTAAAAGTGGGTCTAGGACCAATATTTCGGGTAGTTACAAACATCAGCACAAACTCATTATACCCTGTACCACAGTGTGGTGTAGGGTATAAAAAGTTTTCGTGTAAAAAAAGTCTATGATTCTGATAAGGTCAGGTTAGGTTAAGAGGTTGACGTAATGTCCACAAGACCAGTTCCTGATCCAAAGTGATGATGCGGAGAAATTTTTCATTTAGAAAAATTCTCAGGTTCTGAAATATTTTTCGTCTAGAAAAGACATTTTTCGTGTAGAAAAATTCTCAAATTCTGAGACATTTCTCGTATAGAAAAATTCTCATATTCCGAGACATTTTTCATATAGAAAAATTCCCAAATTCTAAAACGTTTTCATATAAAACAATTTTTAGATTCTGAGACATTTTTCGTATTGAAAAATTCTCAGATTCGAACACAGTTTTCGTAGAGAAAAATTCTCAGATTCTTTTTCATTTTTCGCATAGAAAAAATCGTAGATTATGAGACATTTTTCGCATAGAAAAATCGTAGATTCTGAGACATTTTTAGTATAGAAAAATTTGCAGATTCTGAGACATTTTTAGAATAGAAAAATTTTCAGATTCTGAGACATTTTTTATGTAGAAAATTTCTCAGATTCTGAGACATTTTTGAAGAGATAAGTTCTCAGACTTTGAGTAATTTTTCGTATAGAAAAACTCTTTGATTCTAAGACATTTTTCGTATAGAAAAACATCCGATTTTCAGACACTTTTTAAAAAAAAAAATTCTCAGATTTTGAGACATTTTTCGATGTAGAGAAAAATGTTCAGATTCTGAGACATTTTCGAATTGAAAAACTCTCAGATTCTAAAACTTTTTTCTTATAGAAAATTTCTCAGACTCTGAGATATTTTTCGTGTAGAAAAATTTTCAGATTCTGAGACACATTTTTTTGTACAGAAAAATTCTCAAATTTTCGTATAGAAAAATTCTCAGATTCTAACACAATTTCGGATTCAAAAAAATTTCAGATTCTGAAAAAATTTATGTATAAAAAATTTCTCGGATTCTAAGACATTTTTCGCAAAGAAAATTCTCAGATTCTCAGACAGTTTTCGAATAGAAAATTTTTCAGATTCTGAGGCATTTTTCGTATAGAAAAATTCTGAGATTCTGAGACAATTTTCGAATACAAAAATTCTTAGATTCTGACACATTTTTCGTATAAAAAATGTCAGATTCTAAAACATTTCGTATAGAAAAATTCTTAGATTCTAAGACATTTTTCGTATACAAAAAAAATCAAATTCTGAAACATTTTCCACATAAAAAATTTCTCAGATTCTAAGACACATTCTCAGGCTCTAAGACATTTTTCGCAAGAAAAATGAGACAATTTTTATATGAAAAAATTCTCAGGTTCTGAAAAATTTTTCGTATATAAATTTCTCAGATTCTGAGGCATTTTTCGAATAGAAAACTTTTCAGATTCAGAGACAATTTTCGTATACTGACCCGCTACTGACAAATTTTTGATATAAAAAATTCTCTGATTCTAAAAATATTTTGTACAGAAAAATTCTCTGATTCGGAAAATTTCTTAGTTTTAAAGATTTTTTTTTACAAAAATGTTGATTGTTTTCTGAAAATTTTTCTGATTCTGAAAATTTCTGAGTTTTTATGATACATATTTTTCTTAAAAAATATTGATTATTTTTTTCCAATTATGTATTTCTTATAATTATTTTTATCTGGTAATTTAAAATCATGTTCTTCTGTATTTTATCAATATCTAACAAAAAATACAATTTGTCTTGTATTTTCTGATTAAATAAAATTCTCTTCTTTTTTAAATTGTCAATTTAAATTTTCATAAAAGAAAAATGTAGGTGTTTGAAATATTTTCTTCTCTACTAAAGTTAAATATTTTAAACGAGGAAGCTGTAGCCAGCACACACAAACAAAAAATATGTATATATTTTTCATGTCAGTGCAACTGTGACACCTTGTCGCAACAAAATACTAAAAATCACATAAGATCCCTTTTGTGCCATTCATTCATTGTATTGGCTGCTGTTGTCCTTATTCTTTTTTTACTATCTTTAGTCTACATCTTTAGAAAGGGAGTAACATTTTGTAAAGCATTTTTTATATATTTTGTTAAATGTCACGGCATAACTAAATTTATCTTTAAATGAAAGGAAGTGAGCGTATGAGTGATATTTATTTTGAAAATTTATATTGCTCATACGACTTTGTGTAGTTTCAATATCACTCATACGCTCACCTGCGGAAATTTTTAAAAAATATTGTTGTTTTCTCTTTTAGTAAAGTGCTTTTAATTTTAAAAAATATTTTTTAAAAAGTACCACCCCTAATAGAGACATGAAATTGTACAAAAATGTATGGATAGATTTTAACTTGTGTCTGTATATTATGTCGATGGCTTGTCTATGCTTGGATGAATACCTACTATACATAGACTTGTCTTTTTATACATACACTGTGTATATATATAAAAAATATCCTTATGAACATATACATATGGCAATATGTACTATACTATATACTACTATATGTTTATATGTTTGTCTTGTATAAAACATGTTGACATTTTAAGTGATAACATTTCTAACATCAAATAGAAAATGCCTTTTCCTTTTTTTTTAATAGATTCTCTAAAATTTTATTTTATTTTTGGGGCGATTTTATTTTCTTTACTTTTTTATCTCATGTCATTTTATATATAAAACGGTATTTTCCTGAAGCACAATTTTCTATCAAATTGAAGTACTGCCAAAAAATTATGTATAGAAAAAAACCTGAAGCATTAATACTTGTATGAAAATTTTATATATTTAAGTTTGTTGTTTTTACTAAAGAATTTATTGACTGAAATGCTTAGCCTAAATTTTAATCTAAATAAGGAAATCTAATGACTAGTGCAGCAATTTTACAAGGAAAGTTTTTTTTTTTAAATTGTGAATTTAAACCATTTTAAGGAAAACGAAATAATGTTAATGATAACACTGTGCAACAAAAATCAAACAAACAAAATCACCGGAGAGTTTTGTAGAGTCAGTTCGCATTTCTTTTTTATGGCCCACTGAAAATTTTATTTTATTTTTCAAACACGGTTGGAAATCGTCATAAAACTATTATAAAAACATATCTATATATAAAAACGTCCTATATGGAACTAAGAAATTGCGTTTTTGGTTTGAAATTTTTCAAAAACTGGCCTTAGGTGGCGTGGTCAAATATTGAAAAACTGATAAAATTTGTGTCGAGTGGCTTTGTTTAAATATTTATAAAAATAAAACGGAATGCACCACAATCTCAAAAACTTACATTCTTTTATGGTTTTGTATGGGCTATCGATTAAAAATTTTCAAAACCCGTTCTGAAATTTTCCATTTTTTAAAAAAGTCAATTTATTAAAAATCCGACCACTTTTGTTTTTTTTTTAATTTTTTTTTAAAGTTTAGATATTTTTCTATCCACAGACATGTGTTTTTCGAGAAAATCGCTTTTGAATATTAAATTTTATAACACTTTTGTAATTTGCTTGTGTTTTCTTGTTTCAACAAAGCGAATGCTTATTAAATATTTGCTTAAATATTACTCATACGCTATGTTGAAACAAGAAAATGGAAACAAATTACTAAATTGTTATGAAATTCAAATGCGATTTTCTCAAAAAAAAAACGAAAAACGCGTGTCTGAATTTGTTGGCTGTAGGCGAAATCGCCCAAAAAATTTTATGAAAAATCGCTCAAATGCAGAATCGCCCAAAAAGTATGAAAAATGACCCAAAAAGAAAAATACGAAACTTCGCCCAAAATTAACGAAAAAAAGCCCAAAATAGAAATGAAAAATGGCCCAAAATAAAATAAGAAAAGATTTTTTCTAACACATTTTTTCCAAAACACCTACTGCACAGAAAAGCTTTCTTTTGCGGAGATGGTGGGTCCAAGGCATGGAGTTTGTAATCCCTAAGCCCTACCGAAGGCCGGCTACGCAGAAAAACTTTAAGACAAAGACCATAGGTTATTAAGACAAAGACCATTGGTTATTATTTATTTTTATAATAACCACGTGTTTTGAGAATACAGCCAGTAAAATCCATAAGTAATTGATGTAAAAGTTTTAAATGTGAAACTTAAATTTGAACGAAATAAAAAGAATTGGAATTAGCTTCGATCAAAGCGCCACAGGGGAAAAATTTTACCAACAAATTTTTCGCTTGCGGAGCTTTCATTGGAGTTGCATGCTGCTTCAATTCATTACTTATGATTAAGATACTGTGCTGCGATAGATTAATCTGCATTTAAGAGCAGGGGTTTTGGGTTTGATTCCCACCAGAGCCTTTGTATGTTAGCAAGAACGGAACGGTTTTACTTCAGCTTATTCTTGGTTAGTTAAATATATAATTTATAAAAAAAACACGATATGCGTCTACTGTTTCTAAAAATAATAATATACTGATTTATTGTGAGATTTCAGTTTTGACATTGTAAAATTTTGACAAAAAATAAAACCAAAATAAAATTGGGCAATTTTTCATATATAATTTTTGGGTAATTTTTCGTAATGAAAAATCAAAAAACACGATATGCGTTTACTGTTTTCAAAAATAATAATATACTGATTTATTGTGACATACATATTTCAGTTTTGATATTTTAAGATTTTGACAAAAAATAAAACCAAAATAAAATTGGACAATTTTTCATATACAGTCAAACTCGGTTATAACGAACTCGGTTATAACGAATTCTCGGTTATAACGAACTAATTCTAAAGTCCCGACGTTTTAGCATCAATTTTCACACAAAATACTTCTTCTATAACGAACTCGGTTATAACGAATCCTCGGTTAAAACGAACTGATTATTATGGTCCCACAAACAAAATTTCATGTATATTTACCTTTTTATAACGAACTCCCATAAATAATTTTTAATTTGTGGCAATCATGTTTATCAAACTAACAAAAGGTTGGAATTTTTTGGATTATATTATAATTTTTAATGATTTCTTCTCAATAAGTAGTTTATTTTCGAAAAAACCATGAAATAAAACAAAATTGGATCTATTTTTTTTTTTTGGAAATAAAACTAGGTTGATAAAAATATCCCCCGCTTATAGCGAACTTCGCTTATAACGAATTATTTTTACTGGTCCCTCGGAGTTCGTTATAACCGGGTCCGACTATATAATTTTTGGGTAATTTTTTGTAATGAAAAATCACCCAATTTTAAATTTCGAAATTTTGCCCAAAAACTATGAAAATTTGCCCAAAAATGTTGGGTAACTTTTCATAAGAAATATGACCCAAATTTGTATGAAAAATTTTTGGGCGAATTTTCGTTTTTTTTTTTTTGGGCCATTTTTCTGTGGGCGATTTTGCCTACAGCCGAATTTGTTTGTGTGGATGGGCAAACATCTACGCTTTAAAAAAAAAATGGGCTGTAGGCAAAATCGCCCAAAGAAAAATCGCCCAAAAAATTTTATGAAAAATCGCCCAAATGCAAAATCGCCCAAAAAATATGAAAAATGACCCAAAAAGAAAAATACGAAACTTCGCCCAAAATTAACGAAAAAAAGCCCAAAAAAGAAATGAAAAATGGCCCAAAATAAAATAAAAAATTTTTTTTCTAACACATTTTTTCCAAAACACAAAAGCTTTCTTTTGCGGAGAGGGTGGGTCTAAGGCATGGAGTTTGTAATCCCTAAGCCCGGCCGAAGGCCGGCTACGCAGAAGAACTTTAAGACAAAGACAAAAACTTTTAAGATAAGACCATAGGTTACGTGGTTATTATTTATTTTTATAGATCGTGGTTTTGAGAATACAGCCCGTAAAATGCATATGCAATTGATGTAAAAGTTTTAAGTGTGAACCTTAAATTAGCTCCGATCAAAGCGCCGCAGTCGAAAAATTTTACCAACAAATTTTAACAAAAAATCGCGCGATTTTTTGTTAAAATTTGTTGGTAAAATTTTTCGACTGCGGCGCTTTGATCGGAGTTGCATGCTGTTTTTAAATTCATTACTTTTGATTTTCTACTGCGCTGCGATAGATTAACATATTGCGTTTTAATCTGCATGTAAAAGCAGGGGTTTTGGGTTCGATTCTCACCAGAGCCTTTGTATGTTAGCAAGAACGGAACGGTTTTACTTCAGCTTATTCTTGGTTAGTTAAATATATAATTTATAAAAAAAACACGATATGCGTCTACTGTTTCTAAAAATAATAATATACTGATTTATTGTGAGATTTCAGTTTTGACATTGTAAAATTTTGACAAAAAATAAAACCAAAATAAAATTGGGCAATTTTTCATATATAATTTTTGGGTAATTTTTCGTAATGAAAAATCACCCAATTTTTAATTTCGAAATTTTGCCCAAAAACTATGAAAATTTGCCCAAAAATGTTGGGTAACTTTTCATATGAAATATGACCCAAATTTGTATGAAAAATTTTTGGGCGAATTTTCGTTTTCTTTTTTGGGCCATTTTTCTTTGGGCGATTTTGCCTACAGCCAAAAAAATGTGGCCAGATTTTTGATAAATTTTTTAAAAAATGGAAAATTTCAGAACGGGTTCTGAAAATTTTCCAAAAAAAAAAAAAAAAATTTTATCGTTAGCCCAGATTTTTGATAAATTGACTTTTTTAAAAAATGGAAAATTTCAGAACGGGTTCTGAAAATTTTCCAAAAAAAAAAAATTTTTATCGATAGCCCAAACTATATACGATTGTAAATTTTTGGGATTGTGGTGCATTCCGTTTTAATGTGTGGCAACTCGCCACAAATTTGACAATTTTTCAACATATTAAACCAAGCCTCCTAAGCCCAGTTTTTGAAAATTTGAAAAACCAAAAATGCAATTTTCTTAGTTCCATATAGGGCTATCCAAACAAGCTATTCGCATTGAAGCAGAATTATAAATTTTTTTCGACTTATTTCAACCGACTTACAAGGGAAGTCTCCCTGGTGTCACCCTCCGATCTTCATGAAATTTGGATATGTTGTTAAGAACGAAAATTAATTCGACACGTATTTTTTTTTAGCGGCCCAAACTCATTTTTAGTGGGGGTCGATTTGTATGGGGGGAAATTGACCTTTTTCAGTTTTTTACAATTTACGCCTATTTAAACAAAATTAATATAGGCATGTGTGGTATCAGATTAAAGGTATTAAAAATACCTATCTCGTGGTGCTAACAACGGGCCGAAGAAGCTAATATTTTTCGACTTATTAACAAAAATTTCCTAAAATTTTGGTATTTTACTCAATATGACGAAAAGTTGTGCATTTTTGGACACGTTCTTAGCACACGTAGATAGGTTTTCCAAAGACCTTTCATTTGGTATGTAACATGACTAGGTTTCTTTGCATAATTTAGAAGATAAACGAAAAAAACTGAAAAATGGCCTTGTCTTCCCCCCTCCTTCTTACCCCCTAAATATGAATTTGGGCCGCTAAAAAAAAATACATGTCCCTTTATTTTTTGTGCTCTACAAAATAAAACCAATTCCATAAAGATCCGCGGGTGACACTAGGGAGACTTCCCTTGTTAGATGAGAAATAATTTAATAATTTTTTAAACATTTTGCACTTTTCGCAATAACATTTGATCTTTGACAATCCCTAGTGAAATTTAATGCAGACATTTTTTTTATCAATGAAAAAATGTCAAAAATATTTGAACTATTTAAAAAATTTTGACCTATTTTTAGGATGTTTATTCTGGCTCGATGTCATTTTCTTTACTAATTAAAACCATGATATTCCCATAGCATAATTTTCAAGAAAATTTTTTGTTGTTTTAAATTTATTTATGTTAGTCATTTTTGCAAGACTTAATCGACACGTGTTTCGGAATTTGTCAAATTCCATTGTCAAGATTATTTAGCAAAAATAGAAACGATTTACTACAAAGTAGCAAGTGAGTCTAATGACAAATCGTTTGTGCATAAACTAAAATATTAGTACATATTCGACTCTATCTACAATGGGAATTAAAAAGACGAAGAAATTGTACTACCCGAGTAAAAATTTTTATATGATGCAATATATAACCTTTTAATCCGAATGATGATTAAATTATATATAACTAGATATGACTGCATTTAAAAAATTTAGAAAATATCTCACGCGATGTATAATCATATATGATTTATTATGTTTCCATCAAGTTACATTGTTATATATGATTTTTTTTTATTCGGGTATACTAGTAAAGCAACGATTGTCAATAAAAAAATTATGCTATGAGAATATCATGGTTTTTATTAGTAAAGAAAATAATGACCTCGAGCCAGAATAAAAATCCTCAAAATATAATATTTTAAAGGTCGAATAAAACAATTTTTATTTTTTAATAAAAATTAATCAGAATTTTAACATAACGGTTGGCACGCCATAGTGATGAATAACCCTAATATGGTATTATTTCATTCACAACGACAAATTACATATTGTTGTAGTCCAATGGACTATCATTTGTAAAATGTTTTAAATATTTTTGTTGGTTATTGACAATCGTTGCTTTACTAGTATAGTACAATTTTTTCGTCTTTTTAATTCCCATTGCGGATAGAGTCGAATATGTACTAATATTTTAGTTTGTGCATAAACGATTTGTCATTAGACTCGTTTGCTACTTTGTAGTAAATCGTTTCTATTTTTGCTAAATAATCTTGACAATGGAATTTGACAAATTCCGAAACACGTGTCGATTAAGTCTTGCAAAAATTACCAACATAAATAAATTTAAAACAAAAAATAATTTTCTTTAAAATTATGCTACTTTATGCTAAATTTGTGCTACTTTGTAGTAAATCGTTTCTATTTTTGTTAAATAATCTTGACAATGGAATCTGACAAATTCCGAAACACGTGTCAATTAAGTCTTGCAAAAATTACCAACATAAATAAATTTAAAACAAAAATAATTTTCTTGAAAATTATGCTACGGGAATATCATGGTTTTAATTAGTAAAGAAAATAATGACATCGAGCCAGAATAAACATCTTCAAAACATAATATTTTAAAGGTCGAATGAAACAATTTTTATTTTTTTAATAAAAATTAATCAGAATTATTTTTGACATTCATTCATTTGATAACCTGTCTGTCTATCTGTTAAAAACACATTAACTTTCGAATTACACTCGGCAGCATAAGTCTGCGTACACAGGCTTTGCCTTACAAAAACCACCAAAAAAATACGGTAAACGGTAGATTTTTTTACCCAACGTTAATGTCATATTATTTTGTATACTTCAGACTATTAAAATAACAAAGACCCAATTTTTAATAGTCCGCGGTTAACAACATCAATGCAAAAAAACAAAATCATTCATTTAAAACCAGAAGCAAAAGTCTGCGTACAGTATCGGTTGAGGTTAGTTTTCTAACTAAGTTTTTCATTTTTAACAACTAGTGGGATAGTCTTTGTGCTTTAGAACCTCCGCTAGTCTTTTCTGTATTGATTGTACCAATTTTGTAGTTTCTGCGGATTTTATATTCCACCAAGCCTGCTCCATAACCTCTTTCAGCATCGGTTTTGATGTTATTTGATGTGTACCAATTTTTTCCGAGAATATCCAAAAAATTATCAATAGAGTTGAGGTCTGGTGATTGGGACGTAGTTTTTTTATTGTTCGTATGTATTATTAAGCAGCCAAATCTTCGCAATATCAGCGTTATATTTGGAGTAATTTTTTTGGTTGAGGAGATAATCACCCTGGAGCCCCAATCGGATCGCGCTTTTCTTTAAATTACCTTTAAATATATCTAGGTAACCTTTCTTATCCATCATTGACTCAATTAATTGCATTTTTCCAACTCCACTTGCCGCCATGCACCATCAAACCATTATAACTCCACCCCTATATTTTACAGTACTACACAAGTTTTATTTTTTAAGAGCTGTACCAGTTTTTCTCCACACAATTTGTCTTTCCATGATTCCAAATATACAAAACTAACTTCCATCAGGAAATTTTACCATTTTCCAGAATGAAAGAGGTTCAAAAAGGAAATTTGTGTGGTAATGTAAAATATAGGGGTGGTGGTATAACAGTTTGGTGGTGAATAGTGGCAAGTGGAGTTAGACAAATGCAATTAATTGAGTCAATGATGGATTAGCGAGGTTACCTAGATATATAAAAAGGTAACTTAAAGAAAATGGCGATCAGATTTGGTCTCCAGGGTGATTTTCTCCTCTAACAAAAAAATACTCCAAATATTCCGCTGACATTGTGAAGATTTGGCTGCTCTATAAAACATCCAAACAATAAAAAACTACTTCCAATCACCAGACCTCACCCCTATTGATCATTGGTTGTATATTTTCGTAAAAAAATTGGAACGCATAAAATAACATCATAAGTGATGCTACAAGAGGTTATGGAGCAGGCTTGGTGGAATATAAAATCCGCTGAAACTACAAAAGTGTTCTAATCAATGCAGAAAAGACTCACAGAGGTTCTAAAGCACAAATACTATCCCACTAGTTGTTAAAAATCAAAAACTTTGTTAGAAAACTAACCTCAAACGATACTGTACGCAGACTTTTGCTTCTGGTTTTAAATGAATGATTTTGTTTTTTTTGCTTGGTTGCTGTTAACCGCGGACTATTAAAAATTGGCTTTTTGTTATTTTAATAGTCTGAAGTATACAAAATAATATGACATTAGCTTTGGTAAAAAAAATCTATCGATTAACGTATTTTTTTGGTGGTTTTTGTAAGGCAAAGCCTGTGTACGCAGACTTATGCTGCCGAGTGTACATATTGGATAGCTATGAAGCTTTGGTACAGTTCAGTTCTGAAATTATAAGCAAAACCGTATATTTTTGATTAATTTTACCTTGATCCATGTATTGAAAAACACGCTTTCAAACATTAAAAACTAAGGTTCATAATTTTTGTTCAAAATAGGGGGCCCTGCGTTATGTATCCTCCACAATTGTTTAAAAATTCTAATTTTATTTGCTTTTCAAATTGTTGTTTTGTTATACTTATTGTTATTTTCCTTTGCTATCTATCTTCTAAATTTTTTTTTATAAAAAAAAGAACAAATCAAATAAAATTAAATAGAAAAATTCAAATCTTAGTCTTATATAGGTATGTCTAAATGTATGCATTAGGGTGGAGCAAATTTTCATTTCTTTTAAAATCGATGCGGTCGAAATAGTTGCCTTTTTAGGTTAACAATCACACACAGTGTTTTGGGTTCCTTTTTGACATGCAAGTTGGAAAGTTTCAAACAATGTGAACATTTTTTTGGAATTTTTTTACTGAAAAAGTGTTTACCGGTAAAATTTTTTTTATCTGTAAATATAATTTTTATAACATAATATAGCTCAGTATTAAAAAGATGTATATTTTTAAATACATTTAATTAATACATCTAAAAATTAATTAAAAGAAAAATTTATATTTAAAAAAAAAAAAAATTTGCAATAAAAAAAATTTATAAAACATATTTTTCAGTAAAGTCCTAATATTGCAAAATATTTTAAACTATAAAAAAAACTTTTTTTTACTTTGATCGGAACTTTTTGATTTTCAAAAAAAAGTCCAATATGTTTGTGTGTTAATATTGATCCTAAAAGTCAACTACTCTGACCACGATGATTTTGAAAAAAAGGAAAATTTCCTCCACCCTAGTACTTATACATGTATTTGTTTATCTAATAGTTGTTTATTGTTCACATTTTTCTTCAAATAACAGCTGCTGGCCATTTTATATGGTATATCATTTTTTTTTCTAAATTCCTCTCTGCTAAGTTTTCTTTAAACACATCTACATACTCGTACATGTCTTTTGCAGTCTGTCCAATTCATTTTCTACTAACACTACTTCCGTTTGTCTGACTGTCATTTACCTGCCTGGCTAAACAACAATTTTCTTTTTGTTTTTTTTTTTTTTTTTTTGTTTTTTAGTTTTTCCTTTAAAATGTTTTAAGTGTGTGGGTGACATTTGTAAATAAGAAAACTTGAAATGCCTGAGGTTGGTCCAACCATATTCATTCTTGTTTAATTTTCATGAAAATGTATTATTTTTTTAGTGTTTTTTTTGTGTTTTGTATTTTGTGTTTTTGAGAGATTTTTGTTAATGTCCATATTTTACCTGTCACTAGGTTGGCATGATGAAATTGACAAACAGCATCAGCTTCAAACCATGATATTCGATCACGAAAGAAACGATAAAATACATTAAGACCCTCTTGTGGCATTGTCCAAGTGTTGCTAACATTAACCTGCAAATATATAATAAGGTAAGGAAAAGTTTTTGTAAATGAGATGTGATTATAGGAATGATATGTATTTGTTTTAGATTAAAGAAGAAAAAACTACAGCCAATATTATAGTGACATTTTTTCTTGAACTTTTGATTTTCTGGGCAAATTTTCTTTCTATTAAATCTAAAATGATGTGTAATATTTTTTTCTTGTTAGTGTGGATTTTTATTAAGAATATGAATTGTTGTAAGATTCGAAAATTTGAAAAAGATATTGCATTATTTTCCCGCGATCAAAAAATTAACGTGGAGCAATCAAATGTTTAAAATAAAAAAAAAAAATTGTAGCGAGTTGCCTTGATTAAATATTTATCACATTAAAACGGAATGCACCACAATCTCAGAAATTTACATTCTTATATAGTTTTGTATGGGATATCGATTCATTTTTTTTTTTTTTTTTTTTGAAAAATTTTCAGAACCAGTTTTGAAATTTTCCATTTTTTAATAAAGTCAATTTAACAAAAATCCGGCCACTTTTATTTTTTAAGTTTAGATGTTTGTCCATCCATACAAAAAAATTCAGAAACAAGTTCGTCATTTTTTTCGAGAAAATCGCATTTAAATTTTAAATTTCATAACAATTTTGTAATTTGCTTGTATTTGTTTGTTTTAACGTTGCGAATGAGTATTATCAATTGCATAAATATTACTCATAAGATCTGTTGAACCAAGAAAATACAGGCAACCCGAGTAAAAAAGTTTTTATATAATTATATATAATTTGATAAAATTATATCAAATTATATGTAATTATATAAAATTATATACATAAGTAAAATTTTCCAAAAAGCTAGATAAAATTATATAAAATTATATATAATTTGATAAATTTATATATAATTATATCCAGGATTTGGTGGATATAATTATATAAAATTATATCCAATTATATATAAAATTATAGATAAAATTATATAAAATTATATATAATTTGATAAAATTATATATAATTATATCCAGGATTTGGTGGATATAATTATATAAAATTATATCCAATTATATATAATTTGATAAAATTTTATAAAATTTGATATAATTTTATATAATAATATCCACCAAATCCTGGATATAATTATATATAATTTTTTATCAAATTATATATAATTTTATCCAGCTTTTTGGAAAATTTTACCGTTATATAATTTTATATAATTATATATAATTTGATATTTTTGATAAATTGACTTTTTTAAAAAATGAAAAATTTCAGAACGGGTTATGAAAATTTTCCAAAAAAAAAAAAATTTTGAATCGATAGCCCATACAAAATGTAAATTTTTGAGATTGTGGTGCATTCCAGTTTTTGAAAATTTGAAAAACCAGAAACGCAATTTTCTAAGTTCCATATTCATACAACCTATTCAGAAGTTTACTGTACACATGTTTTTTTTCGCTGGACATTTGGTGTGGACTGCTTCATATTTAAAATTTCCCGAGTAAAAAAAAATTGTATGGTAAAACATGTTATCTTATAAAATTATATATAATTTATTGGATCTGATTTTGCTAAATTTCATCCGAAAATTGGCCGCGCCAAAGTTATCTCATAACATCATATAATATATGAAGTTACAGTTTAATATTTGATTGTATGTGATTTCATCCGGAAATTGGCCGCGCCAAAGTTATCCCAAATTATCTATTATCATGATTTTGTATTAAATATGATATGATATGATGTAATTTCATCCGGAAATTGGCCGCGCCAAAGTTATCTTAAAATATCCAATATCATGATTTTGTATTAAATTGGATATTATATAATGTAATTTCATCCGAAATTTGGCCGCGCCAAAGTTATCTTATAATATCTGATATCTTGATTTTATAAAAAAATTATTGGATACATTTTTATCCAAAAATATTTCTGTTTTTAGATTTATTTTTAGATATAATAATGTCAAACTGAAAATAAATAAAAAAAAAAAAAAACTTCGAACGGACGGAGATTAGAACCACAAGTCTTCCGTTTTGTAATCGCAATCTCTACCCTCTAGACCAGCGGACGTTGTTAGCAAATAACAACTTTAAAAGACTTAGTTTTAAATAAATTGATCGTATCTAATTATATCAAATTGATTTAACATATAGTAATATATGATCATATCCAATTAAATATGTTATTCACTTGTACACAATTTTCAAAAAGACTTAGAAAATTTTTGATAAAATTTGCAAAAAAAAAAAAAAATTGGAATGACGTACAGCGCTATTAGGGGCTTCCATGGTAAGCTTAAACAATAATTTTAATGTAGCGGTATGCCATATGTCATAGGCTTCCAAAGTGAAATAAGACTTTGGCTTATAAATTTGAAATTTTTGATGGAATCAGGAAATCAGAATTAGATTTGAGATCGGGTTCCAAAAATTATTGATAATTTAAACCAAATATAGCTATTATTAACTATATAAATGCAATATAAATTTTTAAAAATGATTGCAAAAATTCAAAAAGTAAAATTTTTTAAGTTCTAAAAAAGCAAATGCAATAAAAAAGTGTTTTCTATTAAAAAAAAAAATAAAAAAATATATTTTTTTCTGGAATCGAACTCGGGTTCCCAAAAATGATAGATAATTTTATAATAAATTAAATATAGTTATATATAACTATATATAACTATATTTAATACCATTTTCAGTTTATTTCGTTTATCTCCTATATTATGCAAAGAAACCTAGTCATGTTACATACCAAATGAAAGGTCTTTGGAAAACCTATCTACGTGTGCTAAGAACGTGTCCAAACATGCACAACTTTTCGTCCATACTAAATTTTTAGGATATTTTTGTTAATAAATCGAAAAATATTAACTTCTTTGGCCCGTTGTTAGCACCACAAGATAGGTATTTTTAATACCTTTAATCTGATACCACACATGCCTATATCAATTTTAAAATAGGCATATTCGTAAAAATCTGAAAAAGGTCAATTTATCCCCATATAAGTCGACCCTCCCTAGAAATGAGTTTGGGCCGCTAAAAAAATACCTGTCAAATTAATTTTCGCTCTTAACAACATATCCAAATTTGATGAAGATCGGAGGGTGACACCAGGGAGACTTCCCTTGTTAGTTAATTATCATTGCGACAAACCTATCCTGAGTATACTAATTATCAAGTTTTATTTTAAGTCACAATTTTCAACTTTTAGTTAAACTTTTTTTAAGTTTTCTTTTAAGTTTAACTTAATTCCCTTTAATTTAAAATTTCTTCTTAACATTCCTCTATCTGTGTATATTTTTCATTTAGTTTAGCATTATTTTTGCATACCCTCTACTCAGAGGTAGATAGTATGTAAAAGATTGTCAATCCATTTGTAACACCTTAAAATACACTGTCCGACAAAAATGAAAAAAAAGTTGTTAAACACGAACTGGATAATATGAGTATGAAACTAGAGACTAAATGTGGTAAAACTGCTTTTACTGTTTTTCTTTCCGTGATCCTGTTTCCTTTTAAAAGAACTTCAAAGTTTTAGAGGATTTAATTTTATGAAATTTTGTTTTAATATTTGTACTTATCCTTAGGATGCCACTAGTAATAGCAAAAAAGAGAATGATTTCCCGAAATTTTCCTAATTTATTATTTTTATATATCAGGATAAAGGAAGTAAATTACGGTCTTTCAAAAATTAATCACTCAAAATATTCAACAAAATATTTTGCTTAAGTTTTTAAATGACTTTATTCACATCCTTTTATCATGGTATCGCAAAATAAAAAAAATGGATAGATTAGCAGAGATCCTCCTATTTCATTAGCCATCACCAGTGTCACCATAGGACAAGAAGAAACATTTAAAAAATATTTTACAAAATGTATCCTTTAAAACTTTGAAGTCCTTTTAAAGGGAAACAGGATCACGAAATGAAAAACGGTAAATGCAATTTTACTCCATTTAATCTCCACTTTTAGACGTTTATCATCCGGTTCATGTTTAATAGTGGCTGTCGAACGGTGATATCGGTCAAGGAGCCTATTAATTACACAGCCCTCAAAAAAAAGGTTCTTACCCACGAATCCGCCATCAGAATTGCATTCTTTCGTTAGGTTTGTCTGAAATTTACAAGGAAAGTCCGAAAAGTTAACCTACCTAATTTATTTATAAATTAAACTAAAAATAAGTTAAACAAATTTTAAATTTTATTTCTGTAAGGAAAGCTCAAGTCTGATTTATTACGAAGAAAATCGAGGGGTTTTTTTAATAAAATCCATCAAAAATTGTAGAAATTACATGCATTTGAACAAAAATCCATAAATTCATTTTTATACAAAAATAAAATATTTGTTAATTTCGGGTGTGCCGGTTGTAACAAATACAACTGTTTTTGTATAAAACTGAATCTATGCATTTTTGTTCAAATGCATGAAACTTTTATAATTGTAATTTCTACAATTTTTGACGGATTTTATTGAAAAAAAAAATCATATTTTCTGTGTAATAAATCAGGCTTGAACTTTTATTCCTTGGAAATTGCAGGAAAATCTGACAATAGAATGCAATTTTGGCGGATTCGAATTCTGAAGGTTCCGGGTTAATTTTTTTTTATTTTTTGGGGGGCTGTTTTATATATATCCATCGACGAACCATTTTATTGTGATCGAGCGATGTCCGTTAGCCTGTTTTTCTTTTAAAAGCAAGTTTACTTTTGATAGACAATTATGTGGCTCGGTCAGATTGCTATTGAATTTCAACGAAATCGGTAGAGTTTTTCAGAAATTATGAGGAAAGCGTTGAATTTCAGATTGTGGACTCAATTGTAAAAAACACAGCGTTGTTGATACTTAGTCCATTTATTAACACAAAAAATATTTTTTTCTTAAATTACTAAAAAAAATTTTATCTAAAATTATATTTTTTTAACACAAATTTTTAATTTTTTTTTTCTTGAAAAAAATTACAGTTTTTAACAGTCAATAACCTTTGGATTAAAACCACTTTTGGAGGTTATTAGAAGATTTTATTAAGTCAAGTTATACCTTCTACAAAAAGGTCATCTTCGTATTTCATGCTTCCCTCCCGCTGGAACATAGGGCCTCTACTATTCTTCTATAGCTGACTCTGTTATTAGCTTTACTACACTTAGAAAATTATTGCAGTTACTACATGACCGTCATTTGTGTAGTAAGTAGTAGTTGTTGTTTTCAACTACAATTTCAGTTGTTTTGGTATGAAAAATCTCAAACAACTGTTTTTTGTAGTCGTTTTAAAAAACAAATACAAAAAATTACTACATTGTAGTAACAGTTGTTTTATGTAGTTGTGGTTAGTCTATAAAAAATATGCAGGATATGCAGGAATCATTTCCAAATAATTTTAACCGTTTTTGACGTTTAGAAGTTTTTTTCGTTAATAAAAAAATGCAGAAAATTTGAGTTACAGTAAAAACAACTGTAATTTGAGGTAATTTTTACAGTTTTTTGTAGTTGTTAATCAATAGTGGAAAACAACAACAATTTTTTATTGATTTTACCGTAAAATGTAGTGGACGCCTATATAACAACAAATGTAGTAGTTTTAACTGTCTTTTGTAGTGGAATCTTCCATCAAAATTATTTAAGTGTAATGATGTCATTCTAGCTCAAACCTGCATCTCGCAATTCGTCATTAATACTCCTTTGCCAACTCTTTGAGGGTGTTCCATCTTAAGGCTTGTAGATAGATATTGCTTAGACGTAGATGATACATAAAAGTATATCGGTTCGTTTTTAAAACTTCGAAATATCGGTCTAGAAACTCATAAATTATAAGTACTCCTGACCTTCGGATGAATTTAAAATGATCTGACGATGTTTTTCAAAGTCTGTCTGTTAAAATCTAAATTACTTCCGAAAGAATAGTTTGAGGTTACTGAAGCGTGGTATAAATAATTGTTAACATCTTAGTCAGGTTGGTATTTCATTTCAGCAAAATCGATCAAGGGGTTAAAAAGTTATGGGTAAAAATGTGAGGACACCACAAATTTTTGAATTCTTGAAATCCCAACTAAATTACTCGGTTCTGTTTATTATTTACACTAAAATTTTTTTTTTACAAAAAAATTATTTAGAAAATGGTTGTATTTAAAATACTTTTTTAATGAAAGTTTTAATTAAATTTTTTTTTTCACATAAAAAGAAATTGTTCCGTTAAAAAGGTGTTCTTGCATTTCAACGTAATTCTTACTATAATTTTGTAACACTTTGTAAAGGGTATTTATCGAGTCGGCTTAATTTAATTTAATTTTTCCATCTCGTTTTTTATATTTTGTTGGGTGCAAAGTTTTAAGCGCACCCAAGACAAATAGAAAAGAAAATCTAAAAAAATATGTATATACAAATTTGCATTTTTTGACGAGATAAATGTCTGGTAATATTTGAATGTCAATCTAATGCTTCAAATGCAAAAGTGCCTGAATATTATTTATTCAGGCACTTCACAACAGACACAAGAGAAGATATTTAGTGAGAATTTAATATAACGAAGAAAATCTTGGTGGAAAAAAAGAAATGTGAAGAAAAATAATATAAATAAAATTAAGAAAAATTAGAAAAAAATGAGCAATATGTAGATTTAATAAAGAAAAGTATGTCAATGCAATTTTAAACTAAGGAGTGCAATGAATATTAAGAAAAAAAAATTTAATGAATTAAAAATGGTGAATTAAAACTAACTTTTTTCTACCAGATTGTAGAATCATTTTAAGAAAATTTTTTCATAAAAAATTCTTAGAATCTGAGACATTTTTCATATAGAACATTCAAAAAAAATATTCATCTATTTTTGATGTAGAAAAACTATCAGATTCTACGCATTTTTCATATCAGAAAATTCTCAGATTCTGAAATATTTTTCATGTTGGAAAATTCTCAGATTTTGAGAAATTTTTCTTATAGAAATATTCTTAGATTCTGATACATTTTTTTATACAGAAAAATAGAAAACAAGAGGTACGACCATCATTTCAATATATTTCGGACATGCTGAATCGAATGGCGTACTCCGTTTTTCGATGTATGGTACAGTTTTCTTGTAAAATGTCGTTAAAGATTTGCTGATTTCGAGCCAGTTTTTTAACAAAAAAATTTGCAAAGTAAATGGTTTATAAATTTTATGACATGGAAAACAAAGATATGACTTTGTTTTCTAATTACACTGCGTGACAAAACTAACCACTATTTTAGAAAACAAGAGGTACGACCATCATTTCATTATATTTCGGACATGCTGAATCGAATGGCGCACTCCGTTTTTAGATGCATGGTACAGTTTTCTTGTAAAATGTCATTAAAGATTTTCAGCTGCATTTTTAACAAAAAAAAATCTGAAGCTAATGATTTTTAAATTTTATGGCATGGAAAACAAAGATATAACTTGTAGCAATACTTCTAATATAAATTTGGTTTAAAGCTTTTCATCTTAAGCCCTTAAATTCGCGGATTTCTTCATTTTTTTAAGTTTTTGCGAAATTAACCGCTAAATTGGTCTCTGATAAAAAACTTGCATTTTGTGGATCATAAAGGCGTCCATGACACTACGAATAGCGGACAAAAAACATCTATGTTATATGGACCATCATGATGAAAATCGCGAAAAACCGTTTTTTTTATATGGCAGCATCACTTTAGGAGATGATATGAGGCTTCATCTTTTAGTATATAATGTGGGAACCTTAAACAATAAACTGACCCAAAATTTGTCCAAAAAAGTTTTCATTTGCAAAAGTTATCTTAACAAAAACTATAATTATTGTATCGCAAACACTGAAATAATAGTTTTTGTTAAGATAACTTTTGCAAATGAAAACTTTTTTGGCCGAATTTTTGGTCAGTTAGTTGTTTAAGGTTCCCACATTATATACTAAAAGATGAAACCTTAAATTATCTCGTAAAGTGATGCTGGCATATACAAAAAAACGGTTTTTCGCGATTTTCATCATGATGGTCCATATAACATAGCTGTTTTTTGTCCACTATTCGTATTGTTAGGGATGCATTTTTGATTCATTAAAAGCAAGTTTTTTATCAAAGACCAATTTGGCTGTTAATTTCGCGAAAACCTTAAATTGAAAAGCTTTAAATCAAATTTGCATAAGAAATGTTGCTACAAGTCATATCTTTGTTTTCCATCCCGAGTAAAAATAATTGAATATGATATTATATACTTTTATATAGTCATATTATTTGATATATGATCATGTGTGACACTATGTATTGCAAGATAAATTTATATAATAAATTTTGATGTGGGATTTTTTAAGATATCGCCATACATAACTATATGTTTTAACATCTGGTCCCATACATCATTTCAAATTTCTAAGTGTTTTATATAAAATTTTATATGCCTCCATTATTTTTTAATTTTTTTAAGTGTTTTCCAAGAACATATTTTTATCGCAAATATTTTCAAAGTGTTTTATATAAAATTTCATATGACTTCATATTTTTTTATTTTTCTAAGATTTTTCCAAGCACCACTTTTTTATCACGAATATTTTCTAAGTGTTTTATACAAAATTTTATATGACTCCATATTTTAAATTTTTTCTAAGTTTTTTTCAAGGAACATTTTTTTATCGCAAATATTTTCTAAGTGTTTTATATAAAATTTTACATAACTCCATTTTTTCAAATTTTTCTAAGTTTTTTCCAATTTTCCTTAAGGATAAATTTTTTTGAAAATATTTTCTAAGTGTTTTATATAAATTTTAACATAACTCCATTTTTCAGCAAATCTTTAACGACATTTTGCAAGAAAACTGTACCATACATCGAAAAACGGAGTACACCATTCGAATCAGCATGTCCGAAATATATAGAAATGATGGTCGTAACTCTTGTTTATTTTTTAGTGTTCCGCAGTGTTCTCAGACGTTTTTCATATAGAAAAATTCTCAGATTCTGATACATTTTTCTTATACAAAAATTCTCAGATTCTGAAACATTTTTCATATAAAAAAAATTCTTAGATTCTGAGACATTTTTCGTATAGAAAACAAATCTCAGATTCTAAAAAAATTTTCATACAGAAAAATTCTCAGATTCTGAGACATTTTTCTTATAGAAAAATTCTCAGATTCTGAGACATTTTTCATATTGAAAAATTCTCAGATTCAGAGACATTTTTCATATAGAAAAATTGTAAGATTCTAGACATTTTTCATATAGAAAAGTTCTCATATTGTAAAAAATGTTTCATATAAAAAAATTCTGAGACATTTTCATGCAAAAAAATTTTCATATTCTTATAGAAAAATTATAATATTCAGAGTTGTTTTTCATGTAGAACAATTCATACAAATTATTTATATAAAATTATGAGATTCTGAGAAATTTTTATATTTATAGAAAAAATTCTGATTAATTTTTATTAAAAAATAAAATTGTTTTATTCGACCTTTAAAATATTATATTTTGAGGATGTTTATTCTGGCTCGAGGTCATTATTTTTTTTAATAATTAAAACCATGATATTCTCATTGCATAATTTTCAAGAAAATTATTTTTTTGTTTTAAATTTATTTATGTTGGTCATTTTTGCAAGACTTAGTCGACACGTGTTTCGGAATTTGTCAAATTCCATTCTCAAGATTATTTAGCAACAAATAGAAACGATTTACTACAAAGTAGCAAACGAGTCTAATGACAAATCGTTTGTGCACAAACTAAAATATTAATACATATTCGCCTCTATTCATAATGAGAATAAGAAAGACGAAGAAATTGTGCCATACTAATAAGGCAACGATTGTCAATAACCAACAAAAATATTTAAAACCATTTTACATACGATAGTCCATTGGACTACAACAACATGTTATTTATGTTGTTGTGAGTTAATAATCCATATTAGGGTTATTCATCACTATGGCGTGCCAACCATTATGTTCAAATTCTGATTAATTTTTATTAAAAAATAAAAATTGTTTTATTCGACCTTTAAAATATTATATTTTGCGAATGTTTATTCTGGCTCGAGGTCATTATTTTCTTTACTAATTAAAAAAAATTATTTATATAATTCTCATTATGAATAGGGGCGAATATGTTTTAATATTTTAGTTTGTGCACAAACGATTTGTCATTAGACTCGTTTGCTACTTTGTAGTAAATCGTTTCTATTTTTTGCTAAATAATCATGACAATGGAATTTGACAAATTCCGAAACACGTGTCGATTAAGTCTTGCAAAAATTACCAACATAAATAAATTTAAAACGAAAAAATTATTTTCTTGAAAATTATGCTATGAGAATATTATGGATTTAATTAGTAAAGAAAATAATGACCTCGAGCCAGAATGAACATCCTCAAAATATTTACATATATAAAAAATTCTCAGATATACTTAAAACTTTAATAGTACAAATTAAATATTTCTGTTAACACAATTATATTAAAAAAAAATTAAATAAAATGTCATTATAGTTAACTAATTTGAAATCATGGCGTAAATTAATGGTTCGTTTGTTATGAACACAAAAAAAAAAATATTTAAAAAAAAACTGAATACAAAACAATGCATCAACAGCAAGAAAGAAAAACAGCATAAAATATAAAAAATTCCATTATATATCCAAATGAAAAACTATATAATTTATAAATTAAGATACGAAAAAAAATAATGTTAAAAAAAACGCTTTGAAGGAAAAACAAGAAACAAAAAACCGAATACAAATTATTATCACTTGAGGGTAGCTTCATTCAGTAGAACAGAACATTATACAAGTTTCAGCATCACAAATGTTAAACAACGGAAGAGTCAAAACAAAAAAGAAAGATGATTCTTAATCACGGAGGAAGTTATCCGCAAGGCTAAAAGGGGTAAACAGTCTGAAGGTCAGAAAAGGTTTTTAAAGTAGAAATCCTTAGATATATCTACTTATATAAAAATCGATTTGATCTTATTTGATCTGATTTCATCTGCTAATAAATGATTACATTTGGGCCCGAATTACGGCACTCGATATCGAAATCTATTTTTTATTTTCTTAGATAAAATTTTGACGATAATTCTAACTAATCAGGGATGAAGTACTTTGTACCCATAAAGCAAATAAAAGTAAAATGTTGTGAAATTATTATTCGTTTTTTTGAATTGGTACCAAAGATTTGTGCGTATCGAAATTTCATTCGATCACGTATGCGGTAATTCGGGCCCTGATTGTAAATTATTGTATCTGATCAGATATAATTAGATGTCGAGTTTGTCCCAATGTTGGTTAATTCCGAGATATAACTAGATCTTGATTTTGACCATTTTAGATATAATTATATGCAATCAGATACTATCATATATGAATAGATATGACCATATCAAAAGGGTATAGATTATGTTTTCATTTTATATTATAACATTTTTAAATCACTAAATTTTATAGTTCATCGGGAGGGCACTCTTCTAAAAAAATAATTTTCCAGATCATTCCAAAGTTGAGTTCATTTCATTCATCCTTCCTTGCTTCATTCCTAACAGCTTCATCTCACAGATTTTTGTTGACATCCCATGTCATGAATTCTTTATCAAATTCCGGCGCTTCGCATACTTCCCCGCCAGTACATGCAATACATCTTTTTTAACTCAAAGTTTTTTTATCCAACTCTTTTTATATTATTTAAAGCAACATTTTGGTAAGAAAAAAATAAATAGTAAAAAACAGTAGAAAATTTATAATCGGCTTGGCCGAATTACGAATACCCTCTTTAATGTGAAAAATAATAAATATGTCTAAAAAACATTTTTTTAGTAATTTAATTTTCTTTAAAGTAAAAAGAAGGGTCCAGTTGCGCCACATTCGGTCACCACAAAATGTTTTCATACATTTTGTATGAAAATCAAAAAATGGCTTTGTGGTTGTCCTCACTGTCGCCAGAATAGATTCAATTCTATTTTTGTAGTCCTCTCTCAGCACCCTCTCAGTTTTTTTCAAATTTGTATCAACCAGCGTTGCCATATGCTTAACAAAATATGCTAATGTTTCTAATTGGAGTTGATATATTTTGTGTATATTGCAAACAAAAAACTCTCCCTTTTACAGTGGTTCGTCTTCAGTGGTACCAATTCTGAATGGGCTTACATACGAGTACTATCGAAAGTTCTCAATGCAAAATACTAGCATTGTGAATTTTCGATAGTACCCGTATATAAGTGTTACACACTGAATGAAAGATTAAACATACCCCACTTTATGATGTAGCATATAAAAATTTACTAAAAAAAAGAAAAATAAATTGCATAATAATAAGGACAAAACAAGGACACCACTCTTTCTCTGTTTTACTTAATCCTACACACATATACCATAAGTATTTCTCTTTGTTGCACACTGTTCTTTAAACATATAACAAACTTAAAGCTAAAAAACGGGGAAAAAATATTAAAAAATATAATGCAGTGAAATTAAAATAAAATCCATTGGGGAGTTGAACTTACTTATAGTTAGTTAGAATCCTAAAGATTTTGTTTAATTTTAAATTAATGGAAAACAATAAACATTGCTACAAAAGTGAACAAAAAAAAAAATATGTAGAGGTTATCATATGAAAATTCGGGTTAGTTGAAGTGAATGCACCGAAAAAATATTGGGGGAAAAAAATTTTAGTTATCATTTGTTTAAATTTCAAAAAAAAAGTTAGAGTAATTTTTTAATTGACGCAATTAAAAATTTACTCAAAAGTTTGAAAAAAATTGAATAAATAATTTAATAAAAATTTAACAGATTTTTTTTTAATTTTATTTTATTCTCTTAGTTTTTTTGAATTCTCATTTAGTTTATAGTTTTTTGTATATCGGGCATTCCAAGTCAAATCGGACACTATGAAAATTTTTTTTTTTAGATTTTCCCAATTTGTTTACAGTTTTTATTAGCCTTCGAAAACTCCTTCGTGGTAAATTTTCAGATTTTTTTGATGACCCGTTCAAAAGATATCGAATTTTTAAAAATTGGTAGTTTGTTCCTTTACTCAAACTTCTTTTACTCAAAACTTCTTCAATAATGGTCCAAATCTAAAATTTTTTGTTTCAAAACTTTTGTTTTTTTGCGTACTTAAAAAAAAAAATCCCAAAAAATTCTTTAAACCTTCGCCCTATCTCCACTCCCTAAGTAGACTTCCATTCAAAATTACATTTTTATAAAATTTGCTCCAACTGTTATTTGTATGGGAGCCTACTTAGGGAGTGGAGATGGGGCGTAGGTATATTTTAAAAAAATGTTGTAAGGTAAAAATAAATGGGGGTCGGTCTCACTAATGACCCCTCTCGGACGCACCATTGGACCGGTAGAAGCTGATTAAATAAAACAAATTTACAAAAAATAAAAAAAAATTGTATGGGGACCGCCTTAACAGTTAAAGATAGAGGGTAGGTGTGTTCAGAGAAAATGTTTGGACTAAAAAAATATTGTGGGTCGGTCATACATTTGATTGCTCTAAGGGCACCATTAGGGCATTTAGAGCGGTTGGAGCAAATTTTAAAAAAATGTCGTTTTGTGTGGGAGCCCCCTTATAAATTGGAGATAGGGTATTAGTTTGTTCCAAAGAAATGTTAAGACGTAAAAATTAATGGGGGTCGGTCTTATAAATGACCTCTCTATGACGCACCATTGGAGCAGTAAAAATGATTTTAAGATTGGAAAATTACAATAAATTTTTTTTTTAAAAATTTTAAAAAATAGTAATAATCGTTATCCCACGATCCTCCTGGGCAAAAAATTGTAGAATCGATAGAAGTTTTACACAAAAAAATTTAAAAAAAAACGAAGAGTACAAACATTTTCAAAAATGAAATTTAAATTTAAAAACTTAAAAATCGCATACTAGAGCACTTTTAAGAATTTTTTTTAAAGTACGCAAAAAAACAAAAATTTTGAAAAAAAAAAAATTGAAATTTGGACCGTTATTGAAGAAGTTATGAGTAAAAGAAGTTTGAGTAAAGGCACAAACTACCAATTTTTAAAAATTCCATATCTTTTAAACGAGTCATCAAAAAAATCTGAAAATTTGCCACGAAAGAGTTTTCGAAGGCTACTAAAAACTGTAAACAAATTGGGAAAATCTAAAAAAAATTTTTTTCAAAGTGTCCGATTTCACATGGAGTGCCACATATAGACAAACACTTAAAAAAAAGAGGGGCTGGATGTTTAATAAATTGGCTTTTTTAAAAAACGGAATATTTTGGAATGAGCTCTGAAAATTTTCAAAAACTAAAATATATAAATTTTTGGGATTGTGCCTTTAATAAAGGCAGCTCGACAAAAATTTGACATTTGTCCTCACACCGGACCTCAGAGTCGTAAACAATTAAAGTTTGCACATTTACAGTAATTTTTACCAGAACTCTAATAAAATATTTAGGGAACCGGTTTATTTTTCGACTTGGGACGTAACAATGGAGAAGGTCGGTCTTGACCGACCTTAATGTTTTTTCTTTTTTTATACCCTCTACTCTAGTGATAGAGGGTATATATAAGTTTGTCATTCCGTTTGTAACACCTCGAAATATTGGTCTAGGACCCCATAAAGTATATATATTTATGATCCTCGATCGATTTTAAGTCGATCTAGCGATGTCCGTCCGTCCGTCCGTCCGTCTGTCTGTCTGTCTGTCTGTCCGTAGAAAACACGCTAACTTTTGAAAGACTTTACAGAGGCTACTGAAGTTTGGCATATATGTTTGTCATTTGCCTGGTAAGGTTGGTATTGCAATCCAGCCAAATCGGTCCAGTGGTTCAAAAGTTATGAGCAAAAGAGTAAATTTCGGCAAGGGTGTTTCGCGAATTTACGAGATAAAAAACACGATAACTTTCGAAAGACAATGATGAGACTACTAAAGCTTGGCATGTATCTTTGTCGTTCCCCGGGTCTCTTTGGTATTAAATTTCAGCTCAATCGGACCAGTGGTTCAAAAGTTATAAGCAAAACCCTGAATTTCAGATAAGTTTCATTTAAAATGTCACGTGTTTTAACAAGTTTTAAAAGCATTGGTGGTAACAAAACAATGCTTTTCAAACTAGTTTAATTTTAAAGCAATGCTTTTTAAACTTGTTTAGTTTTAAAAGCATTGGTAACTTAAAAATTACACTCAAAAAAAAATTTACACTCAAAAAAAACTTTACACAAACAAAAATATTTTTTTTACAAAAATGACAATATTTTGTGTACATACGTACGTGTATTCACTCAGAAATATTTTTACAGTAAAAAAAAACATTTTACTCGAAAAAAATTTTACACTTAAACAAAAAAATTTTTAATTTTTTTTTTTTTTTTAAATGGCAAAAAAAGAGTTTTTTACTCAAAATAAAATATTTCTAATTAAAATAGTTAATTTTTTCACGTTAAAAAATGTACTACCCTTTAAAAAAAAATGCATTGTGGTGGGTATTCATAGATTCGGCAAAGTCGAATTTAACTTTTCTACTTGTTTTTTAATATATTATTTTATCTAATTATTTTTCATCTAAAATTTCTGATTAAAAATATATAAAAATTATTCTCATAATGTTATTATCCTTTTTTTTATGATTAAGAAAATACTTATTAAGCTAAAAGGATTTCCGTTTTATTTTCCACTTTTATTTTTATAACATTTCTATTTACTTTTCATCATGAATTTTTTGTTCATGTACAAAAAAAATGGCAACGACCTAAATCAAAGTGGAAATTTGTTATAGAAAAAAAAAAAAATAAAACAATTTTTTATTATCATTATTTTATTTGAATTTTTTTTTATAAAAAAAAAATATTTGATAGAAAACCGCTAAAAGGAGAAATTTTCCTTTTGGTGTGAAATTTTCAATGGTTTGTTAGAGAATTTTTGTTATTTGGATAAAAGGAAAATTGTTTGTATATATTTTTTATAGTATTTTATACTGTATTTAGCCAAAAGCTAATTTTTATTTTTATTTTTTAAATTTATAGTCTACTAAACATAGCAGAGCTAGGGAAAATTGTTAACAAAAAAACTTTGAAATTTTTGTTTTTGGGAGGAATAGCTAAAAATTGCTTCATTATTTTGTTTTTCTTTTAAGAAAAAGAAAAAAGTTACAAAATATTTGCTAACAATGCTAAAGATAAATTGAAATTTTCTTTTGTTTTTTTCCTGTTTTTCTTTTTGTTGTTCCAACAAGAGTAATGAAGACTTGTTAGTCAAATAAAAATATTTAGAAAATAATTAGTAGGAATGAATTAAAGTTAAATAAAATTTTTTATACAAAAAAGGGATTATTTAATGTTAAAATAAAATTTTGTTAATTATTTATGCTGTGTATCTTTTTAAGTACTTTAAGTAGTTTTAAGAATTCTGTTAAACTTGTACATTTGAGATGAGGGTTTTTTTTTAGTTTTCTACTTAAAAATGATTTTAGTTCAAATACTTTTTAAGATTAAAGCTGATAATAGTTTGAGTTTGAGCTGCTGGCTAAAGAGGTTCATATTTTTTGTGAGTAATTTTAATAAGAGTCACAAAATTTTAAAATATTTATTTAGGCACTTTCATACTATGTTTAGACCAAACAAAAACTAACTTGTTTTTGGCCAAAACTGATTTTTGAAAATCAAACCGTTTATACGGTATTTACACCAACGAAAACAACTTGTTTTTGAATATTTTTTTGGTTTTTGGCAAAAACTACATAAATTTTCCATACAATTTAAAAACTGCGTTGCCAACTAAAACTGAACAAAAACTAGAATTCAGGTTGTGGTCTATGCTACTATTAATTCAGTGTGAATGCTTTTTTCAATTTTCTTTTGGTAAAAACGAATGTCAAAATAAAAATATTTGTTTTTTTGTTAAATTAATATTCAAATCTTTAAAAAAGGTAAATAAATGTGTAATTTAATTTTTTTAATAACGTGTGGCTATTGTAATTTTGTGTTTTTAAGTGAATTTAGAAAATAATTAATTTGATTTGACAAACAAAAACTCTTTTTATTCGGTGTAAACAGTTTGGTTTTCCAAAATGCTTTTTTGCCAAAAACAAGTTAGTTTTTGTTTGGTCTAAACATAGTATTACACCGAATAAATAGAGTTTTTGTTTGTCAAATCAAATTAATTATTTTATAAATTCACTAAAAAACACAAAATAACAATAGACACACGTTAATAAAAAAAATAAATTACATATTTATTAACTTTTTTAACAGATTGGAATAATAATTTCACAAAAAACAAATATTTTATTTTTGACATTCGAGTTAAGCAAAACAAAACTGAAAAAAATATTCACACAGAATGATTAGCTAGTAGTGAACACAGCCAAAACTCTAGTTTTTGTTTAGTTTTGGTTGGCAACGCAGTTTTTAAATTGTATGGAAAAACTACATAGTTTTTGCCAAAAACCAAAAAAATATTCAAAAACAAGTTGTTTTCGTTGGTGTAAATACCGTATCACTTAAAAGTTAATTCGATCGTAACCATGAATGTGGTCTGAAAAAATGTTGAGATTCAAGAACTATTGGGGGTCGGTCATACATTTGACTCTTTTAGGGTACTCTTGGGACAGTTAGAGCGGTGGAAGCTAATTTTATGGAAATTTCATTTTGTATAGGAGCCTACATAGGGAATAGGGATAGAATGTAGTTGTGTTTGAGAAAATGATGATGGGTAAAAATAAATAGGGGTCGGTCTCACTTTTGATCACTCTCGAAGGCACCGTGGAAGCGGTAGGAGCTGATTTCATAAAATAAATTTATAAAAAACTAAAAAAAAATATTTTTTATAGGAGCAAACGAAAACAGAAACAAAGAAAAAATTTTGCAGACCGAAAAAATAATTTTTCGCTAAATGTTCGAGTATTAACTAATATTTTTAGCTAAAAAAAAATCACCAAATATATTAGTTAATTTTCGAACAATAGTGGAAAAGTGCTTTTAAGGTAAAAAGTTTTTTTTGGTCTGTAAATTTTTTTTTTTTTTTCGGTTTTCTTTTGCTCAAAAAAGTGCTTCACCCTAATGTGTATTAGTGTGGAACAAATAATCTTTTTTTCGAATTTTTTTTAAAATCGTCGGGTAAAAATAACTGCCTTTTAGGGTCCATATTAACAAAAAAAAGTAGAAAATTTAAATTCGACTTGACCGAATCCATGAATACCTTCCTCAATGCCTTAGTAAATTTTAAAACGTGAAAAAAATTATCGGTTATAATTAGAAATACTTTATTTTGAACAAAAAACTTTTTTTGGTCATTTTTGTAAAAAAAAATATATGAGTGCAAAATTTTTTTGAGTGTAAAATTTTTTAGAGTGTATTTTTTTTTTGTAAAAATATTTTTGGGTGACAAAAATACTTTTTAAAATATTTTTGTGGCTAATCTTTGTCCCACAAGTACAATATTTTTATACCCTCTACTCTAGTGATAGAGGGTATATATAAGTTTGTTATTCCGTTTGTAACTCATCGAAATATCGGTCTGGGACCCCATAAAGTATATATATTCATGATCCCCGATCGATTTTAAGACATTCTAGCGATGTCCGTCTGTCTGTGGAAATGGTGATCACGACCAAAATACTACACGGATATGACTGAAACTTAACACATTTATTGGAAGTTCTCCTGAGAAGTTTGGTATTGCATTTGAGCGATATCGGTTGAGCAGTTTAAAAGTTATGAACGAAAATGTAAGGACACCTCAAAAATTTTAGTACATTCAACATAACCTAAAAATACAAAATGCTTTAATTCGGCTGCTGGTTGGCATATGAAGGTTTCTATTTCAAACGTACCACGAAGAAAAAAATGTTTTTGGATCAAAGTCAAACTTTGAGAGCTTATTGCCCTATATGAAAGTATCAAATCGTGGAGCAAATGTTTTCGTTTTTCGGAAAAATGGGCGAGATAGGCGTGGTCAAACATGGTAAAATTGAGCAATTTTTGCATGATGTCGCTTTATATTCAATTTTTTCTACAGTAACTCAACGATTCTGAAATTTTCGAAACACATTTATTTTATAGTGTTTTGTATGGGCCATCGATTGGCATTATTAGTTTTTGGAAAAAATTCAGAACTATGTCTGAATTTTTCAAATGAAAAATAAAAATCGATGTAGCAAAAAACACACCATTTTTAATTTTTTTTTAAAAAATTTTTAATTAAAGTTCATTTCATTCTCTACATCATATCAAATTTTCAGAGAGCAGTTATTTTTGGTTTTCGAGAAAATTGGCTTTAAAGTTTAAATGTCTTATTTTATTTTCCATATCACTCATACGCCACGATACATTTATTTTTGCACTTACCAAAAACTTGTTTAATTCTGTTTAGATAACAGATTTAGAGCTGATTTGTCTTATTTATTGGAATTCGATTGTTTTCTTGTTGACCAGAGACATACAGTGCCATCGCTTACTCGTCTTCTGTGTAATAAGAATGACAATTTTTTTGAACTTTAAAATCTTTGAAATGATGAAGAAGGTTTGTAAAATTTTTGAAGTGCAGACTTTAAAATATTTTTTGGAACTTGTCTACTTCTGATATATTTTAAATTTTTAGTTGTAAGGCAATGTGTTTAATATCAGAGTATTCTTAAAAATTAACAACGACTGTGAATATTGTTGCCTGGATTTATTCCAGTAAATGGCTAAGCGGCGTCCCAGAATTTCAACAATCATAAGGCAAAGATCACTTCTGAAATATTGTAATTTTATTGATATTGAATGCAACCTTGATACGAAGAATCTTGAAAAACAGTCGAATTCTTATTATAAATATGACAAATCAATAGAGTCCGGCCGAAACCATAAAAAAAATTAATAACTTACAAAAAAATCATATTTAAATAAACTTAAAAAAAATTGTTCACTAAATCTGTAGATTAAAAAAAAAAATTATTTGAACTGTAACAGTAACACGTTAATTGGAAATCCTTGTTACATTTTTAAAATAAACTGAATCAAGTGTCATGATACTCGAAATTGAAAAATTCAGCAACTTTTTTATATATTTTTTAAAATACTAAAATTTTGCCGAATACCGAATAGAGGCCGAAACCCCATTATTCGGCCGAAGTCGAGACCGAAACCGAAACCGAATATTCGGTTGGACTCTACAAATCAGCTCTAAATCAATTATCTAAATAGAATTAAACAAGTTTTTGGTAAGTGCAAAAATAAATGTATATTGGCGTATGAGTGATATGGAAAATAAAATAAGACATTCAAACTTTCAAGCCAATTTTCTCGAAAACCAAAAATAACTGCTCCCTGAAAATTTGATATGATGTAGAGAATGAAAAGAACTTTAATTTAAAATTTTTTAAAAAAAAAAATTAAAAATGGCGTGTTTTTTGCTACATCGATTTTTATTTTTCATTTGAAAAATTCAGACATTTTTCCAAAAACTAATAATGCCAATTGATAGCCCATACAAAACACTATAACGTCGCTGCTCCGTCGTGATTTGGTATGTGACATTTTTGGATTTTTTTTTTTTATTGCATAATATGAAACCTCTATTGGGCATCCGTCTGCCCACTAAACCGTTTAGCGATATCTTGAATGGTTTGGAAGTTAGCAAAAGTAGCTATGTGAAATCCATATGAAAATGTTCCAAAAAAAAAAATGGTATGTGTAGTTAAAAACAAGTTTTTGTTAAGAAAACTTTTGCAAATATAAACATTTTTGCTTAAAATTTTTAACATAACGGTTTTAGGCATGCTTACATACTATACTAAAAAATGAAGTATGAGATCACATTTTAAAGGGATGCTGCCATTATAAAAAAAAGATTTTTCGCGATTTTCAAAAAAAAAGTTATATGTATCTAAAAAGTTTTTTTGCAGAAATTAATTACATACATTAGTCTTTTCATACACATGAAATCAATTCGGAAAATTAATTATAGGGTTGCAAAAAAAAACGCAAAATCATTAAAATATGAGAAAAATCGCGATTTTTACATTTTAACGCAAACATTTTTATCCAAATTTGTACTATTATATCGTTATGAGTCTAATTCCCATTTGCCATACCAAACAAATTTGCATTTGTAAAAGAAGAATTTTTTTAATAAAAAAACTGCAACAAAATGTGCATAACTTTAACGATGATTTCCATGAAAACTGTTCCATTGATTCAAAAACGGACTTCACCATTGAAATAAGCATGCCCCAATTATATAGAAATGATGGTCAGATCTCATGGCACAAATTTCAGGAACATTTTTTTGAGTAAAATTTTTTCGCTAAAAAAAAACAAAATTCATTGAAGCAACAGCACTTGTATGCAGATTTGTACAAAATATGGGATTTAAAAGTGTATTTACTATCACTTTAATGAATATGACAATTTTTTGCACTATTATTAAATTTTATAACTTAAGTTCTATGAACAAAAACGGTCATGTGTATAAAAATGTCCAAAAATAAAAAAATTAATACCAAAAATGTTCCAACAAAATGTGTTATGTGTAGTTTTTTATGTAATTCGTTAATATCTTCGTTTTAGCTAAAAAATCATTCTTTTTTTTGTGGTACACATCTATAAAACATCTTTATGTATTTTAAAGACGCTTGACTTTTATAAAATATGGCAAAATGGCAAAATAAAACGGTTTTTTTGCTCTCCTGAAAACTTCATTAAAAACACATACCAAATTACGACGGAGCAGCGACGATAAATTAGATGTGTTTCGAAAATTTCAGAATCGTTAAGTTACTGTAGAAAAAATTAAATATAAAGCGACATCATGCAAAAATTGCTCAATTTTACCATGTTTGACCACGCCTATCTCGCCCATTTTTCCGAAAATCGAAAACTTTTCTTCCACGATTTGTTACTTTCATATAGGGCAATAAGCTCTCAAAGTTTGACTTTGATCCAACAACATTTTTTTTTCGTGGTACGTTTGAAATAGAAACCTTCATATGTGAACATAATTGAACACCAAATGGAATTTAAACATGTACGAACATATTTTTTGACAAAAAAAGAAAAAAATCGCGGACTTTTTTTTTTACCAAACATTTTTTTTCGCGGAAATTTTTTTAAAAAATTTTTTTTTTTAAGTAATTTCCTTAAAAAAAAAAGTGTTTTGCAATAATCTTTTTGAAATTGTGAAGGATATCACTACATTCGGCACTGTCGAATTTAACTTTTTTACTTGTTTTATGCTTCTTTAACGGTTTTTTTAATAAGTGAATTTAAGGTGAAACCAATCTGAAGTTCACGGTTTTCCTCATAACTTTTGAACCACTGCACGGAGGGCCAGACAGATCGATTTCCGGCCAAAAGTCCTTATTTGTAAATTCTGAAAAAAATGATTATCAGTTTGTTGGGCATATATAGAAGCAGGTTTTCTGAACTTATCTTTATTATTCAATTACACCCTTTCCTTTGACAGGTCTTCAAAGTTAAAAAAGTTGGTAAACATTTTTTAAAAGTTGAGATATTATTCTAATTTTTTTCCAAACTTTTATTGCTAATGTTTAACTTTTTGTTTCAGTGGTTTAACCTTATATATAAGCCTTTGTAACTAAAATAACATGGACAAATATAACTCATTTGTCTGGAAGCAATTCGCGTTTTTTGTGAAAAAAGTTATAATTTTTTAGCTATTTACCTCGCGCCGAAAAAATCCTCAGCGATCCTCAGTTCGATACAATCGGTCTATATTTTTTTTGATATAGAATGGATCCATATCTTTCGAAAAAAGTTGCCCAAACTTGCTCGAAATGATAAATGGCGAAATTACAGCTATATATGCAGCGGTCCGAGATTTGTTTTTAATTTTGTTTTTAATAATTTAATAATTTACCCCAAAATAATGTTTTACGGCTTGCATAGTTTTTTTTTATCGTCAGAGAGTGCCTTAAGCAGGGATGCAACTTAGTGCTTTTCGCGCTAGATCTAGTGCTTTTTGATGTGTCAAAACGCGAAAATTTTTAACCTAGTGCCAAATTAGAAAAACGCACTAACTTGGTGCTTTTTAAATTTTCAGTTGGTACTTTTTAAAATTAATTTTTATAGCCTCTTAACAAAGTATGGCGGTATACTTACTTTGTTATTTCGAGAGTAACACATCGAAATATTAGTCGGAGACCCCAAAAAGATACATTTTATTTATTTATGATCGATTCAAAGACATTTTTTGAATGTCCGTCTGTCTGGTTGTCTGTGGAAAGCAGTATGCAGTTCAAACTAAGAGCTGGTCGTCTGAAATTTGGAACGAATATATTATTATGGTCAATGACCATTGGCCGTATTAAGTTCGAAAAATATGGGCAAATTCGACTAAGGGGAAAATGTTTTCTTTTGAATTTTTGTTTAATATTTGAATTCTGTTCTGGGTGAAGTTCAAAGACTAAATTTTGCTTTTGAAGCGAAAAATGCAGATCATGTGAAATTGTAGAACGATTTATATCGGTTGCTCAAAATTTTAACCAACAAACTTATCAAAAATTTTGTTTAAAAAAAATATTATTTTTTTACTTTTTTATCTTTTTATTTACAAAAACAGTCTAGTGCTTTTTTACCCTTTTTTTCAAGCAAATTTCCGCGTTTTTACCCGTTTATAAAATTTTTGCCTACACTGGCCTTAAGTGTAGGCAAAAAATTATCTACATTTCTAGTTTTTTTGTAGAATTATGGAAAATAAAAGTTACACCATTTCCAATTAAATTCGAAGATTTTTTATTGAATTTCCAAAATAAAGAAAAAAAGTGAATAATTTGTCGTCACCATTTCCAAAAGCTTTTCTGAAACTAAGTAAGTCATTTACACCATTTCCATATTTATATCAAAAATAAAAAAATATATATGGGCTGTTTCACGTCAACGGGAGACCCCCCCGCCCCCAAAATTCTATTGGTCGTAGAGAGTTGTATTATGGCTTAAAATTTAGCCAATGATCTCTACTTTTGAAAGCTGAGTGGCGGAAGTTGAACCCAATGGTAAGTGAGCCAATATGGCGGCGCGAATCGGGATACCCCGATCGGGATATGCTGGAAACTAATGAAGGAGTTATCGGATTTTTCTGAAATTTGTTATCAGGGGGTATATTGGGACGCTAATTTCGAATTTTCATTCAGATTTCAAAAATTCAAAATGGCGGATCCAATATGGCGGATGATTTTTTCGAGGTTTTCGCATTCAAATAAAACTCGGTTCCCGGGTGTATTATGGGTCACTAAACAAGATTCTGAATTTAGATTTCCAAAATTCAAAATGGCGGATCCAATATGGTGTTTATTTTTTATTTTTATTGTTTCGATTTCCTTGAAACTTGTTATCTGGGGGCTGTTTGAGACGCTGATTTCGAATTTTTATTCAGATTTCAAAAATTCAAAATGGCGGACTCAATATGGCGGATGGTTTTTTTTTTAAGTTGTCGCATTCAAATAAAACTCGGTTCTCGGATGTATTATGGGTCACTAAGCACGATTCTGAATTTAGATTTCCAAAATTCAAAATGGCGGATCCAATATGACATTATTTTTTTTTTTTTAATTTCGATTTCCTTGAAACTTGTTATTCCGGGGTTATTTGGGACGCTGATTCCGAATTTTTATTCAGAGTTCAATAATTCAAAATGGCGGATCCAATATGGCAGATGATTTTTTTTTTTAAATTGTCGCAATTAAGTTAAACTCGACACCCGGGAGTTTTATGAGTCACTTAGTACGAATCTGACATCAGATTTTCAAAATTCAAAATGGCGGATCCAACATGGCTCTTATATTTTTTTAATAACGATTTTTAAATCTGATGTCAGATTCGTACTAAGTGACTCATAAAACTCCCGGGTATCGAGTTTAACTTAAATGCAACAATTAAAAAAAAATAATCTGCCATGTTGGATCCGCCATTTTGAATTTTAGAAATCTGAATAAAAATTCGGAATCAGCGTCCCAAATAACCCCGGAATAACAAGTTTCAAGGAAATCGAAATTAAAAAAAAATAAAAATAATGTCATATTGGATCCGCCATTTTGAATTTTGGAAATCTAAATTCAGAATCGTGCTTAGTGACCCATAATATATCCGAGAACCGAGTTTTCTTTGAATGCGACAACTAAAAAAAAAAACCATCCGCCATATTGAGTCCGCCATTTTGAATTTTTGAAATCTGAATAAAAATTCGAAATCAGCGTCTCAAATAGCCCCCAGATAACAAGTTTCAAGGAAATCGAAACAATAAAACAAAAAAATAAACGCCATATTGGATCCGCCATTTTGAATTTTGGAAATCTAAATTCAGAATCGTGTTTAGTGACCCATAATACACCCGGGAACCGAGTTTTATTTGAATGCGAAAACCTCGAAAAAACCATCCGCCATATTGGATCCGCCATTTTGAATTTTTGAAATCTGAATGAAAATTCGAAATTAGCGTCCCAATATACCCCCTGATAACAAATTTCAGAAAAATCCGATAACTCCTTCATTAGTTTCCAGCATATCCCGATCGGGGTATCCCGATACGCGCCGCCATATTGGCTCACTTACCATTGGGTTCAACTTCCGCCACTCAGCTTACAAAAGTAGAGATCATTGGCTAAATTTTAAGCCATAATACAACTCTCTACGACCAATAGAGTTTTGGGGGCGGGGGGGTCTCCCGTTGACGTGAAACAGCCCATATATAAAAATTATGTGCGTAGATTTAACTTCAGACACTCTTAATACTTTTAAAACTAATTTTTATTTTTATCAGACAAAGTTAAAAAATCTAGCCGCCATATTGTTTCCGCCATATTGAATTTTATCAGTTCGATTTTAAGATAACAGACCCGGAAATCTACTAGGCCACACTTTCAGCTAGCTTCAACAAAGAAAAGGAATATAACAGTTTTTTAATTACTTGTAACAAACTTTACTAAGCATATTTAGTCCGCCATTTTGTTTTTCAAAATTCACGCCAGTAATTCAGATTCAGTAACTCCAAAACCCCCTTAAAACAAAATTTGAGTTATATCGGACAATTATTAAAAAAATTTGTTCGCCATATTGGATGCGACATTTTGATTTTTTTCGTTTTTAGTTAAATTTTGAAATCAGCGACCCCGAAATATTCTAGAAGCACATTTTCAGCCGGATCCAACAACGATAAAGACTTTTGGCCGGAGATGGATAATTTTTTAAACTTTAAGAAGCATATTTAGTCCGCCATTTTGTTTTTCAAAATTCGGTGCAACAATTCTTATTCAGTAACTCCAAAACCAGCATAAAACAAAATTTGAGTTCAATCGGACAATTTAAAAAAAAAAATTGTCCGCCATATTGGATCCGCAATTTTGATTTTTTGGTTTTTAGCTAAATTTTGAAATCAGCGACTTTGAATTGCTCTAGAAGCACATTTTCAGACGGATCCAACAACGATAAAGACTTTTGGCCGGAATTGGATCATGCTGGCCCTGTGTGCACTGGACCGATTGATCTGAAATTCAATACCAACCAGAAAAGGGGAACGGCAAATGTATGTGCCTGGCTTCAGAACCCCATGAGTTATCTTTCGGAAGTAAGAGTGTATTTTAACTCGTAAATTAGCAAAAAACCCTTGCCGAAATTCACACTCTTTCTTATAATTTTTGAACCATAGGATTAATTTCGCTGAAATGCAATACCAACCTGGCGCGGTAAATTTAAAATATATTTGCCAAACGGCAATTATTCCTTCAAAAGTTAACGTATTTCAACAGGCAGGCGGACGTATGGATGGACGGACGGACATCGCTAGATCGACTTAAAATCGATCGAGGATCATGAATATATATTCTTTATAGGGTCCAAGACCGATATTTCGATGTGTTACAAACGGAATGACAAACTTATATATACCCTCTATCACTAGAATGGAGGGTATAAAAATATTGTACTTGTGGGACAATGCCTTTGGGTTCCTTTTTTGACTTGAAAAGTGCAAACAAAGTGAAAACAATTTTTTTTTTTATATTTTTTATACCCTCCACTCTAGTGATAGATGGTATATATAAGTTTGCATTCCGTTTATAACACCTCGAAATATTGGTCTAGGGACCCATAAAGTATATATATTCATTCCGTCCGTCTGTCCGTCTGTCTGTCTGTCTGTTGAAAACACGCTAAATTTTAAAAGACTTTACGGAGGCTCCTAAAGCTTGGCGTATTTGTTGGGCATTTACCTGGTCAGATTGGTATTGCAATCCAGCGAAATTGCAATTTGCTCATAACTTTGAATCCAGTGGTTCAAAAGTTATGATCAAAAGAGTGAATTTCGGCAAGGATTTTTCTTGAATTTACGATATAAAAAAACACGCAAACTTTTAAACGATACTTCTGTGGGTTCTGAAGCTTGAAAAATATATTTTTTGTTTTCTTGGTCTGGTTCGTGTTCAATATATTGAATATATTGACCGATTCGGCTAATATATATTAGCCGAATCGGTCTAGTGGTTCAAAAGTTATTAACAAAACCGTGAATTTCAAACTTTTAAAACATTGATAAGCCACAAAATTTCTTTACAAAGTATTTTTGTCCCTCAGAAATATTTTTACACTAAAAAAAAAAATTTACACTCGAAAAAAAATTTTACATTCAAATAAAAAATTAGTAATTTTTCTTTCTTTTTTATAAAAATGCAAAAAAAAAGGTTTTTAATTAAAATAAAGTATTTCTAATCAAAATTGTTCATTTTTTTCACAATAAAAAATTTACTATCCTTAAAAAATGGCATTATGGAGGGCATTAATAATGTTTTAGGCTGGAATCTAATTTTAAAAAAGTAGCATGACACGCCACCTCAGTTTGTCTATATTTGCTAACGATTTAAAAAAACAAAAATTTTAGTAACTTGGGTTTGTAACTTCAAAAATATTTCACCTCGTGGTGAATAAAACGTAACAAAATTATTTTTCATAGTTTTTTTTTCAGCAATATTTTTTTTAATCAATATTTTTTTTCTTCAATATTTTTTTTCATCAATATTTTTTTCATCAATATTTTTTTCATCAATATTTATTATCATCAATATTTTTTTCTTCAATTTCTTTTTCATCAATACGTTTTTTTAACTATATTTTTTTTTCTAATCAATATTTTTTTCGTCAATATTGTTTTTTCATCAATATTTATTTTTTTAACTAAATTTTTTTTTTTTTTCATTAATATTTTTTTCATCAATATTTTTTTTCATCAATATTTTTTCATAAATATTTATTTTTTCACCAATATTTTTTTTTTCATCAATATTTTTTTCATAAATATTTTTTTTTCATAATTATTTTTTTTTTAACAATATTTTTTTATCAATATTTTTTTTCATCAATATTGTTTATCGTTAATATTTTTTTTCATCTAATTTTTTTTTTTTCATTATCATTTTTTCCATAAATATTTATTTTTTATATTTTTTTTTATTATTTTTTTTTTTTTTTTGAGGATGTTTTTTCTGGCTCGAGGTCATTCTTTTCTTTACTAATTAAAACCATGATATTCTCATAACATAATTTTCAAGAAAATTATTTTTTTTTGTTTTAAATTTATTTATTTTGGTAATTTTTGCAAGACGTAATCGATACGTGTTTCGGAATTTGTCAGATTCCACTGTCAAGATTATTTAGCAAAAATAGAAACGATTTACTACAAAGTAGCTAATAACAATAGTAGTCTAATGATAAATCGTTTGTACACAAACTAAAATATTAATACATATTCGACTCTATCCACAATGGAAATTAGACAGACGAAGAAATTGTACTATACTAGTAAGATAACGATTATCAATAACCAACAAAAATATTTAAAACATTTTTACATATGATAGTCCATTGGACTACAACAATATGTTATTTGTTGTTGTGAGTGTAATAATACCACATTAGGGTTATTCATCATTATGGCGTGCCAAACATTATGTTCAAATTCTGATTAATTTTTATTAAATAATAAAAATTGCTTTATTCGACCTTTAAAATATTATATTTTGAGGATGTTTATTCTGGCTCGAGGTCATTATTTTCTTTACTAATTAAAAATAATGACCTCGAGCCAGAATAAACATCCTCAAAATATAATATTTTAAAGGTCGAATAAAACAATTTTTATTATTTAATAAAAATTAATCAGAAATTAAATATTTTTTTTATCAATAATCTTTTTTCGTTAAACACTGTTTTCATCAAAAACTTTTTTTTTTTTCGACAAACAGATAGATAGATATCACTAGATCTTAGAAACCTTTACCGATAAATAATATATAAACATAATGGGGTCCTCGACTGATATTTCAAAGCGTTTTGCATGGAATGACAAATTAATATAGAGATATTATTTCTACAAAAATTTTGCTTTGGAACGAAAACCTATTTATACAGCAAAACATTATCATGATTGGGCAAGAGTACAAACTTTGCAGAAATTTTTGTATTACTTTGTTCCGAAAGTTTTTAAAATTGTCGAAGTCCAAGATTTATTTTTTTTCTAGTTTTTGAGTAAAGCATTTCGTTTAAAATGATTTTAAAACAAAATTTTTAGATAAATTTTCGAAATTACGAAAAAAAAAATTTAAGTTTTTCTAAGTCCCAGACACAAAACACTCTTTTAGGGCAATTTTTTGAATTACGATTTTTTTTTTAATTCCGGAGATTTTTTTTTTTTTTCGTTTTGACTTTGTGGTTTTAAAGCGTTTTGATGATTTTAAATAAAATGTTCTCGAAGCATTTTTTATGTTGCTTTGAAAACGCTTTAATCTAGCTTATATCTATGTTATCATTTCGATCTAAAAGTACTTTAAAGATAGTCTACAAAACTTAAACAACGCTATTGCTATTGCATTTTTCTGCCTGGGATGGTATGCATTTAAAATTCATATTTCTATTAAAACTTTGTCAAAAAATCTTTATTAAAAAGAAAACTTTTCAAAACTCATCATTTAAGTTAAAGATGATAAAATAAAAATTATGTTAATTAGCAACAATTAAAAATGAAACACTTCAAACAAGTTTTATTTTTTTACTTTCCCATGCTGGCACCTCTTTATAAAACACTACTTTATTACCAGCAATTTGACAGAAAAAATTTACACTGTGCGGAGTTCTTTTTATACCCTCCACTCTAGTGATAGAGGGTATATATAAGTTTGTCATTCCGTTTGTAACACATCGAAATATTGGTCTAGGACCCCATAAAGTATATATATTCATGATCCTTGATCGATTTTAAGTCGATCTAGCGATGTCCGTCCGTCCGTCCGTCCGTCCGTCCGTCCGTCTGTCTGTCTGTCTGTCCGTTGAAAACACGCTAACTTTTGAAAGACTTTACGGAGGCTCCTGAAGTTTGACATATATGTTCTCCATTTACCGGGTCAGGTTGGTATTGCAATCCAGCGAAATCGGTCAAGTGGTTCAAAAGTTATGAGCAAAAGAGTAAATTTCGGCAAGGGTATTTTTCGAATTTACAAGATTAAAACCACTATAACTTTCGAAAGACAATTCTGAGGGGGCTCAAGCTTAGCATATATATTTGTCGTTCCCCAAGGCTATTTGGTTTTGAATTTCAGCAAAATCGGTTCAGGGGTACAAAAGTTATAAGCAAAGCACTGAATTTCAGATTTGTTTCACCTTAAACTGTTGAAAACTCGTTAAACAAGTTTTAAAAGCATGGTGAAATACCAGTTTTTTGAAACTTGTTGTTGTTTGTTTTCTTGTCGTGGGGTGCAGTTTAGTTGTTAGACAAGTAAATATTTGTTTTTGCTTTGTTATTGTAACTGTATGTAACGGAATTTTTGGAAAAAAAATCAAATGAAGTAAAATAAAAAGTGGGAAATATGTGAAATATTTTTTTTTGTATTGCATATAGGTATAAAACAACAAAAATATTTTACAAAGTAATTTTGTTACTCAAAGAAATTGTACACTAAAAAAAATATTTACACTAAAAAAAATGTTACACTCAAAAAAAAATGTATACATAATTTTTTTTTTTAATGAAATGTCACACTCAAAAAAATGCTGACAGTCAAAAAAATTTTACACTCAAAACAATTTGATTGATTAAAAAAAAGTTTTACTCAATATAATATATGTATTTCTAATAAAAAATTTGTGATGCAATTTTTTGAAATTTTTTTAGAAAATTACTATCAGATGACATTGTGGAGGGTATTCATAGATTCGACCAAGTCGAACTTAATTTTTCTACTTGTTTTTGCTGTTATTCATTTAGACATATATTTTTTGTTTAGAGTTATGTAGGTAGAAGTTATTTCTTTCTCACTTTTTAAATAGAATTTATGTTTGTTAGCAACAAAAGTTAAATGTACCTCATTAACTTAATTAATTTATGCGCAAAAAAACAATTTTCTTACATTATGTATATTAGGGTAACACTTATTTTAAGAATGTGGGAAAACGAAAACATTCAACGCAACATTTTTTATGTTAGTTGGAGATGTTAGGATTTGATAGGAATTTTCTTTACCCAATAAACCACACACAAAAAAAAACTTGTCAAGTTACTAGAAAAGGTATTTGACAGTTCTGCATAATTTTTGACAAAAAAATGTCGATCGAAATTAAATTTTTTTTGTAATTTTACAATTTTTTCTTGTAATTTTACAAATTTTCAACATTTTTTTACAAAAAAAATCTATTAAATTCACGAGATTTCCTTGTAAGTTTTATTGCGCTAAAAAAGTTGTAATATTACAATTTTATTGGTAAAAATCTTGTAAAATTACGAAAAAGCTCGTAATTTTTTGTAGTAAAATAGGAGGTAGCAAAAAATCTAGTAACACGTAACCTCCTTGTAAGTTTTATGGAATCAAAAAATTTGTATATTAACAATTTTATTGGTTAAAATCTTGTAAAATTACAAAATTTTTGGTAAAAAGCTCGGAATTAAAAGGAATTATTTTCAAATAGGAGGTAGCAAAAAAAAAATTAACAAACTTTTCTTATCGTTTTACAAGGTTTTTTTTTTTGAGCGCAAATAACGATAAGTGATAGCGAAAATAGTATCAAGTTTACACGGTGAGCCTCAGCGATGTTTAGGTTGAACTTTAGTGTCGACGAAAAGTGTAAGCGCACTTGATTTCTAAAAGATTAAATGTCACAAAACTGTTAACAGCGAAATAATAGATGCTCGCATTCGCGAGATAACGCGAAATTAGTGTTTTTTTATTTTATAAAATAATGACATTGAAGTTTTTTAAATATTTTCAAAAACTGAGTATACAGTTTTAAATTAAAACTTTTAATTGTACTTATTTAAAGGTCAAAAAACAGTAAACATCAAAATCCTATCTTATTTAGTTCGCGCGAAATCGCGAAATTAATTGTTTGCTGTTTTTGTTTTCGTTTTTTATCTTTAGAAAGGTTTCTTTAAAATTTCGTAAAAACGTGGTATGCAGTTTTACTTGTGCTTGATTAAAGGTCACACAGCTGTTGGCATCGAAATTGTAGGTGTTAAATTTCGCGAGATATCGCGTATTTATATTTTTTGTTTTTTTATTATTTATTTAAATGTTAGAACTAGTTCTTTAGAAATATTAAAAAAAAGTGGTATGCAGTTTGATTTGAGCATGTTGGAAGAAATTAAAACTGCCCACAATAAAATTATAACTGCTCACTTTTTCGAGAAATAGCGAAAAACAGCTTTTGGGGGTATTTCTTGTTTTGATTAATAAAAAAAGTTTCTTTAACATTGTTGAAAAACATGAAATGCAGTTTGACTTGATATTGATCAAAGGTAATAGAGCTGTTAACATTTAAATTCTAGCTGCTCAATTCTTCGAGATCTCGCTAAAAAACTCGCTAAACAACTATTTATTCATTACTTTATTTAATTTAGGGTCTGTAAAAACATTTACAAAAATTAACGACAAAAATGTGGTATGCAGTTTGAATTCGAGGTTATTAAAGTTGACAAAACTGCAAGCATAAAAATTATAGATTATCAATTTCCCGAGAAATCGCAAAATTACTGTTCAAGCTGTTACATAAACTAATTTATTTTCCTAAAATAAAGGAAAGAAATCAATAAACGACAAATATATTGTATGCAGTTTAAATTCTATGTGGTTGAAGGTGGTAAAACTGCTCAGAGCAATATCTTGACTGCTAATTTACGCGAAAAATAAAATTTTTCCAATTTTTTATTTTTGTTTTAATTTTGCGATTTCTTGCGAAATTGAGAAGATATGATTTCGATGTTAACTGTTTTGTGACCTGTAAATAAATGCAATTAAATCTGCATACTCAGTTTTTAAAGATATTTAAAAAACTTCATTGACAAATTTAAGAAAATACAAAAACACAAATTTCGCGATATCTCGCGAATGCAAGCAGCTACGATTTCGCTGTTAACAGTTTTTTCGAACACTTTTGTCGACACTAAAGTTTAACCTAAACATCGCTGATGCTCACCGTGTTTATGATACCGATTGCGGTATCATAGAAATCAAAATAATGAAAATTAATATTATGATACCGTTTTCGAATTTTAAGCGATTTTGCTATTGTCATTCCTGGAAATTTCGATAGCGAAAACGATATCACATTTTCATATCGAAATGATATCGTTATCGCCTGGAATAACGATAATTTTTCGATAAATTCTGGAAAATGGCGATTTTACTATCGTCATGACTGGAATTATTCATAGGGAAAATGATATCATATTTTATGGAAAAACGATATCATACGGAAAGGTATATTAAGAACGGAAACACTATCGTTTTCGTAGAATTTATGATAATTAGGTGATATTGCTCGATATTATAACGGTATCGCTTGGATTATTTGGTAGTCAAAAATAACTCCAGCCAATTTTGAATTCTGAATAACCGACAACGATGTCCAAAAAGTTCTTATTGTATTAAGACCCAATTAAAGCAAATTTCAACAGGTTTTTTTGAAGCATTTAAATTTCAGCTACAAAATAAAGAGGACACCCTAATGTATAACTAAGTAGTGTTGGTAATGTACCTAAAGTAACTTTTTTTTTGTTGCCTTCAAAACAAGAAACAGCACAGAAATTGTTTACTTTTTCTACAAGTTGTCTGTTTTGTGTGTGTTTTTTTTTTCATCCCGCGTTTTTTTATTTTTTGCTCTGTCTTTAACATGGTTGTCATAACTTAAGACTCATTTTGATAATGGTAATATACTTTCATGTAACAGGCAAAAACAAACAATTTTGACTAAAAACTTTAAGAATATACAAAAAAAAAACTTTTTAACAACTTTTTATTTTAAAATTTTACCATGTACTTTGTAGCTACCCAATAAACCAAACGATACCGTTATGATATCGAGGCAATATCACCTAATTATCACACATTATACAAAAACGATATTGTTTTCGTTCTTAATGTGCATGTCCTTATGATATCATTTTTACATAAAAATCTGATATTATTTTCGCTATCGATAATTCCAATCATAACAATAATAAAATCGCCATTTTTCAGAATTTATCGAAAAACTACCGTTATAACAGGCGAGAATGATATCATTTCGATATAAAAATGTGATATTGTTTTCGCTATTGAAATTTCCAGGAATGACGATAGCAAAATCGCCTAAAATTTGAAAATAGTATCATAATTTTAATTTAAGGTTATACCGTAATCGGTATCACATAGGTGATACTATTTTCGCCATCACTTATCGTTATTTGGTTTATTGGGAAAGAGTTTTTGTTAAAATAAATATCAAAAATAATTGTAATAGATTAAATGAAAAAAGTGGTAAAATATTTCCGTCTCTTTAGCGGTCAAAAAAGCTATAGAAAAGTATTTTTACTTTGTAAAAAATTTGCATAAAAACCGCTTTCGCTTATATTGCGGTGGTAATGTACGATACATTTTTGCTTTTGTTTGACTTCATTGTATATAAATCTGCTTTCGTCTTCAATTTTCTTAAAAAATTGCTGTTTTATATTTGGGTGAAATCAAAAAATGTCAACCAAACCAAGTAATCGTGTAATATCTCATACATGGGTTAAAGTATTCGCATATTTTTTAATGTACAACGTCGCATAGATTGGCGTTCTACATAACTAACAACAATCCGGATACTAGTAAGCTATTTTAAACAAGTTATTTTCATTTTTGTAGGCCAAATGTAAACTCCGTCGCCAGTAACATTTTCAATGTTTAAACTTTAACCGGTTATATCTTAAAAACCAATAACCCAAACTCTTAATAATTGACTACATTTTTAAAGAGGGCATGTCGACGTTCTTAAAAAATATTTTTGTATAGTCATAACTATCTCTTTTACCCATACAAACACGGCTTCAATTGTGTAACGATTTTTCGACACTTTTTTTAGACATTATGGAACCTGACAATTTTGTTGTTTTTGACGTATTTTGTTTAGAAAAATAATAGGTTATTGCCCCATTTATTAAACGCGAGGCTATAAAGTATCATTTTGCATCATTGGTTTCAAGTTTGCTCCCTGCATATTAATTTCCCTGTATAAAAAGCTAAATCATAAATGAAAAATCGAAAAATGCTGTAAACTCCGTCTCCACGTTTACAACTAAACTACTTAGCGTGCATCTGAAATATCGTCATATTTTGACGTATCTAGTTGACATCTAATGATTTTTTTTCGGAAACCGATTTCCGACAAATAGTTTTCGAAAAAAAGGGCAAAAAGTGATGAAATGTAAACTCCGTCTCTGTAAACTCCGTCAACTTTTTTTTTTTTTTGCAGATTGCATTAAAAAACCTTATGAAGTTGTTAAAACCGACGCAAATATTAACACTAGTCATTCAAAAAAGTAAAAAAACTTATTTTAACAGAAATAATAATAAATTTATTTTACATTTCCTTAGAAAAATCCTATTAAAATAAAAAATAATTGTAAAATCTTTAATAACAAAAACCAGAAAAAAATCCTAATTACAAAAATTGTTAGCAATTACATAAATAAGTGTTTTAAATTACAATAAAATGTTTTCAAAGAAAATTAAAAAAATTTAATGTATTTTTCTAAGGTGAATGTAAACTCCGTCACCAAAAAAATCATAAAACTGTCGATAAAATTTGTTTGAAACAGTTTGTAGAAGAGATCTTTTATAGTTATATTAGTAGTGATGTAACATATTGATTTTAATAAAAAAATTTACCAAAAATTAAAATTTTTTGTTTGTACAATTTTGGCTCAAAAACACTGACATTTTTTGATTTCACCCATTTATACATTTATTTTAAGTTGTTCATGTGCCAGTGATGAAGGAGGAATTAATTTGAAATGGTACTTTATTTTGTGCGAAATGTTAAGGAGTATTTCTTAAGCACGCATTAAGAAATTATCCATTTGTACCCGCATAAGAATTGACATTTTGAAACATTTTTTTAAATTTTTTTTTCTAAAGGATCCTAGAGCCAAAATTTCAGGTTTTCAAAATTGCCCTAGTTTGAGAATTAAAACAGATTTGCGAACTCGGCGTTTGCTTTTATTTTCTTTTATAAATTTTCAACTTTTTAAAATTTTTTTAACATGATAATGTTTTACGGCTCGTGTCTAATTTTAAAAATAGGCCCTCAGTTTGCCTTAGGTTAGGTTAGGTTAGGGTGGCGGTGTCCGATTGACACCTCGCATAGACCTCTTGGTCCATAGCGGTACCACAGTTTGCCTTAATATTATAAAAAAAAAAATTAATACAAAAAAAAAATTCTGATTAAAAAATAAAAAAATGAATGATGAAAAAAAAAAATTTTTGATGAAAAAAAATTTTTTTTTGTTGTAAAATAATTCACTATCTGGTGAAAAACGCTCTTGTTCACCAGCAGGTTATTATCCAAGTTGCAAACCGTTTTGGTTTTAAGAAATTGAAAACAGTAATTCTTATTTTATTTTTTGAGTCGTTAGCTAACGTTGTAAAATAATTCACCATCTGGTGAAAAACGCTCTAATTCACCAGCAGGTGAGTTATTATCCAAGCTACAAATCAAAGTTGCAAACCGTTTTGGTTTTTAGAAATTAAAAACAGTTATTCGTTATTTATTTTTGTGAGTCGTTAGCTAACGTTTGTCCGTCAGTATGTTTGTCCATGTATTTTAATCAATTGACTAGAAATCTAAAACTAAAGCCAATCTTAGCCCAAGGACTAAGCCTATTGAAAAAATCGGTCCATGTTTAGACCTAGCCCCCATACAAAGGTCCTTTTTTATTTTGGCTCAAATGACTCCAATAACCGTATTATAATACATATCCTTTCGAGAATTGGCAGGAAAATGTATTTTGTATACGTTAATCACCATTCCGAATTTTAAATAAATCGGACTAGTTCTTCTAGTAGCTCACATACAAACGAACTTCCCGATACTGACATAAATCCTTTAAATTTCATGAAAATATAAAATATTTAATTAAATTTTTGTTAGCGTGTTTAACGCGTACTTTAATAATATAATCAAATCTGATTGATATCGGACCATTTCTAGACTCAATTATGAAAATTTTGACCGATATTCAGTAAAAGTGCTTTACTGAAAACAAATTGAAGCCTATTTCACTCAAATTTGGTTTGTGATTTTTTTACACCTTTTAGAGATTTGACAAAAGATAGACCCACTCGGTAGATGTTTGAACTTTCCGAGAAAAACTTGTGTATGTCTTGACCGACTAAAATTTTCTTACTTGTTTACTACTTAGAAACGTCATTTTCAAAAAGTTCTTTTCCGGAATGTTTTTTTCTCCTTCGGTGAATTTAAAGTTTCATAAAACGAATATTTTAGGAAATATAAAAAGTACCAAAAGTACACTTTTGATCCCGTCTTTTATCCAGAAATTTTATTCAAAATTTATTTATTCCAGAATGGAAAAAATATTTTCTACATTCCAAATATTATGTGTCCAAAGTACACTTTTTTACCCATTTCCTACTACTTTAGTAGAAAGAAAAAGTACCAAACTACAATTTTTACCCTTTTCCCCCTTTAGAATCGAAATATTCAAAAATTTCTTTTCAGGACGTTTTTCCGCGCTGAAGGAAATGACATTTCTGGTCTCTAGCACCACTTTGTCAGGATACTTAAAATTTATCAAAGTACCTTTTTACTGCCTTAAGCATATTACCCTGTTTTTTTGATGAAAATTTCATTCAATCTTTAAACGCCTCAAATCACAATAAAACATTTTATCAACAACTTTTGGACAATTATAAGAAAGAAACGATAACAAAACTGAAATGTCACTTTTTCACGGCAATTTGAAGTGTCTTGTGTAATAAAAATGCATAAAAACTTTTTTAAAAATGCATAAAATGCATAAAAACTTTCCCTGTAATTCCTCGCGTTGGAATTTTTTTTTTTTTTTATATGGAGTTTGACAGATTTTTTCCTTTGGAATTGAATATAGTACTATGCTTTAATATATAAATTTTCAAAAACCCAAACGTAGTGAATCTATTTTCCATGAGAAGAATCTACATTAAAAATTTAAAGGCTAAGCTTCAGTGGTTTAGGCTAGGCGGTAATAAATCAGCCAGTCGGGTCAGTCCCACAGTATTTTAACAAGACAATGTTTTTAGGCTGGTGTCTAATGTTAAATAAGTTACAGGACGCCACCTCAGTTTGACACTACAATCTAACGATTTACCAAAAAAAGAATATAAAAATTACTGTTTTAATTTTCTTAAAACCAAAAATTTTGTAACTTAAGTTGTAATTTGGACAAAAGTTCACCTCGTGGTGAATAAAAAAATTATTCACCAGATGGTAAATGAAACGTAACATAATTATTCATAATTTTTTTTCATCAATATTTTTTTAACCAATATTTTTTTTCATCAATAATTTTTTTCATCAATATTTTTATTGTCAATATTATTTTTTCATCAACTTTTTTTAATCAATATTTTTTTGCCAATATTTTTTATTTTTTTTTTCATCAATATCCTTTTAACATCAATTTTTTTTTCATCAATGTTTTTTTTCATCAATTTTTTTTTTCATCAATATTTTTTTTCATCAACTTTTTTATCAATATTTTTTTTTCATCAATTTTTTTTCTTCAATATTTTTTTATCATCATTTTTTTTTGTCAAGATGTCCTTTTTACATCAATTTTTTTTCATCAATATTTTTTTTCATCATTTTTTTTTTTTCATCAATATTTTTTTTCATCAACTTTTTTATCAATATTTTTTTGTCATCAATATTTATTTTTAGTCAATATTTCTTTCATAATATTTTTTTATCAACTTTTTTCATCATTATTTTTTTTTTCATCAATACTTTTTTTCATCAATATTTTTTTTTATCATAAACTTTTTTTTATCGACAAACATGGGCAAAGAAACCTTTCTTAGAAACCTTTACGGCTCTATAATATATAAACATAATGGGGTCCTTGACCGATATTTCAATGAGTTTTGCATGGAATGAAAAAATAATGTGACGTTATTTTTTCTAGAAAAATTTTGCTTTGGAAAGAACACCAATTTATAAAGCAAAACATTATCTTGATTCAATGGTTTGGGCAAGAGCACAAACTTCGCAAGCTGTCTTTTAAAGGATCTGCACCTAATTTCTTCTGTGGTACTTTAATAAGCAAATTATGTACTAAAATATAGCATTAAAGAACTAAAATCTTCAGTGCTTGTTTTTTTATACCCTCCACTCTAGTGATAGAGGGTATATATAAGTTTGTCATTCCGTTTGTAGCACTTCGAAATATTGGTCTAAGACCCCATAAAGTATATATATTCATGATCCGCGATCGATTTAAAGACGATCTAGCAATGTCCGTCAGTCCGTCCGTAAGTCCGTAGTGGTTCAAAAGTTATAAGCAAAACCCTAAATTTCAGATTGGTTTCACCTAAAATTTACGTATTGAAAAACCCGAGTTTTAAAAAACAAGCTTTAAAAACAATGATAAGCCACAAAATAACTTTACATAGTATTTTTGTCACTCAGAAATATTTTTACACTAAAAAAAAAATTACTCTCAAAAAAATTTTACACTCAAAAAAAAAAAAATTAGTAAATTATTTTTTTTTTTACAAAAATTACAAAAAAAAAGTTTTTTCTCAAAATAAAATATATGAAGGGTTTATTGTAAAAACTCGAAAAGCAACATTTCATTTTTTGGAGGTTTTTGCATTAAAACTTTTAAAATAATGTAGAAAATAGAACTTTTGCAGAACTTTTATTATCAATATACTTTTACGAAGGGTTAAAACAAGACATCTGCCAAAAATCTGTCAATGGAACATCAGCAGAAGGCGAAAAACACGAAAAAAATCAAATGAGGCTTATCAAGTTCTTGCAGTAAGCCCTTCATTTTTAATCAAAATTGTTAATTTTTTTTTACATTCAAAAATTTACTATCCTTTAAAAAGGGCATTGTGGAGGGAATTCATAGATTCGGCCAAGTCGAATTTTACTTTTTTACTTGTTTGTCTTATTGTTATTTTTTTTTTCTTTGTCTTTCTTCATTGTCTGTTTTTTTTTTTGTAACATTATGAATGTTGTTTGTTTTGTTGTTGATGCTTCTACTGCTGCGTTTATTTTTTAATAATTCTATTATAAACTTTATAAATTATTAAGTATCCTCATTGTTGTGTTTACTTGCTAAACAAACAGACAAAAAAACTGTGTGTGGGTTTCATTTGAATTTTTTTCTTAAGTTTTTCTTTTATTTTTTCCTTCTTTTTCGCTGTTTTTTTCTTTTTTTAATTTCTGTGCATTTTTATATATATTTTTAATAACGGTATATTAAGCTGTTAGGATTTTTATGCTTATGTGCTGCCATAACAATTTAATAAGCTATAAAAAGCCTATTTGTGTGTATTTTTGTGCTTTCGGTGCTTTTGTGTATTTGCAACATATTGTGGTTTTATGTTGCTCACAAATTTGTGCTACATATAAAAGTTCTATTAAAATGTTATAATCATAAAAAGTTATGTTTTAACTTTGCTTTTAATAATTCTTAATTGTTATTAATATTAAAAATTTTAGTTACAAATATTTTTATTTATTAATTAAATATTAGCAAAATTTTTAATTTTGTGTAATTTAGGGATTTTTAAGGAATTGTTAGAGCGGTGGCAATAAGAAACTTGCAAACTTAATTTTGAAACAAAGTTTTGATGTATTATATTGTTCATCAGTTTACTTTAAATGATTCTTTATTTATTTTAAAAAATATTTTTTTTTCTTATTTTATTGTGATTCGTTTATACAGTTGTGTTCTGTATAATAGGAATAAAATTAACACCGTCCGACACCCAATGTTAAACATAAACCGGGTGATAAACGTCTGAATATAGAGATTAGATGGAGTAAAACTGCATTGACAGTTTTTCTTTTCCTTTTAAAAATACTTTAAAGTTTTAAAGGATTACGTTTGGTAAAATATTCCTTAAATAGCCTTATAATGTTACTTTTGATGGCAAATGAAAGAGGAGAATCTTCGCTAATTTTTCCATATTTTAATTTGCCATATTATAAATAATGTCTATTCAAAACTTTACCCAAATATTTTGTTAAGATATGTAAAACTTTTAAGTCCTTTGAAAAGAAAACAGGATCACAAAATGTAAAACTGTAAATGCAGTTTTACTACATTTAGTTTATAGCTTCAAACGTTTAGTATTCCGATTGTGTTTGTCAAAAAAGTATATTTTTAAAAATAAAAATAAATCTATAAGCTAGGGTTTCTAAATTCCCGGACTTTTTCAATTCCCGGGAAAGCGTTTTAAAAAAATTGTTTTCCCGGGAATTCCAGGGAATGTTTTGATTTAAATAAATTCTGAATCTTATCATATATAAAATATTATTTTTTAAAATATGGTCGCATTTTTCAATATTTTGTAAAATAGTTTTTTTTTATTTCATTCTTAAACGTAGAAAATTAACAAAAATATAATTTTTGTAGAAGTATTGTATCTTATCAGGATTGTCATATTTGCCTTGGCGAATTTTCACTCCAAACAGAATGTTTTTTATTCATGAATTTATGATTTTTTAAAGTGTCATATTTGTAAAAGCTTTTTGGTTAATTCGAATAATGCTGAATAATCATAATCAGGACTTTATTTTAAAGATACATTTCGAAAAACTTTTGAATTACTTAAATAAAAACAAGTAAGAAAGTTATAGTCGGTCAAGACAGACCATATGATACCCTACACCAGTGTTTCCCGGAAATGGGTCCAAAGTCCAAACATGGACTGATTGCATCTGTCGTTATTAGATCTTTATTTAGTGTAGAAAACACACACAGGTTAAATTTTAGTGGAATTGGTTTATTTTTTGTCAATTGCCGATTTAACTGAATATCGGTCCAAATTTTTATCTAGGGAACTAAGTCCAAAAATGGTTCAATTATATTCCGATTTGATAAGTTTACTTAAGTACACGTTTGAAAGCGAAAAATACAATTTTTAACAAATATTTCCATTTTTATGAATTTTTTGGGAATTATGTTAATATCGGGAGGGTGGTTTGTATGGGGACTACCAGAAGGACTGACCCGGTTCCTTTGAAATTTAGAATGATGATTCGTGCATACAAAATTTGATTACCTGTTAAAATTCAAAGCAATATCTGTTAAAATAAAGTTTCGGTTAAACGTAATCCAAAGGGCGCGTTTGTATTGGGGCTAGGTCTTAACATGGACCGATTTTTTCAATTTCAATAAGATTCGTCCTTATGCCAATATATGCTTAAGTTTCAAATTTCAAGTCAATTGGTTGAATATCGCGATCGTGCTTAAACCGATAGATGGACGGACGGACATCGCTAAATCGACTCAAAAAGTGATTCTGAGTCGATCGGTATACTTGAAGGTAGGTCTAGGATCAATATTTCGGGTAGTTACAAACATCAGCACAAACTCATTATACCCTGTACCACAGAGTGGTGTAGGGAATAAAAAATTGTATTAAAATATGTCCTGCGATATTTTATCTTTATTAAATTCGATGTGCTGAACCCAAATATAAAAATAATTTAAAATCGGTCGAACGGTTTTCGAGATATCGATATTTGAAATTTGCAAAAAATTGGAGTTAAAATTTTTCAACATGATGTCTCCGAATTTGATGAAACTTTGTGTATATGTTGGGACTTATAAGACTTATACTCAGACAAAATTTGAGACCTTTAACTTTCGTGGTTCCAGAAATATGGCGTGTCAAAAGTCAAGAAAATCTTTTAAAGGATGAAATATAAACATTTATATCTTCAAAAGTATTTGATCTATATTACTCCCTGATAGCTTGTTTTAAAGGCAAAACCATGTCCTTTCAAATAACATTTTGCAAAAATTTTTATTTTGGGAATTTTTTTTATTTCTGCAAAATTCGCGATTCGCGAAAATGTATCTGAAAAAGCGACATTTTTAAAAATCTGAAAAAAATATATGTTATTGGCTAATATCTTAGTTACAAGCTGTATAAATTTTAAGTTGGTGAACGTATTAAGACCAGAAATATGAATAAATATGTGTTGCCAAGTAGTAAATTTTTATCAAATCTGATGAATATTAAATTTTTTTTTTTAATATTTTTGCAAATACACATAATAAAACGGTGAAAAAAGTAAAGTAAATGGTACATACGGGTACTACACATAGCTACAATATAATATGAATATTTATCATTTACACTACTCTACAAAAATCAACTTTTTTTTGCACAGACTCTTAGATTACATTTGCTAAAGTATTTTGGTCTCTTTAACACCAATCTGTCATCATAAAAATTTGATCAAATCGCCTTTTCGAGAAAGACCTCTTTTGCGGTCCCTGCCCATAAAAACCAACGAATGACTTTATACTAGAAAAATTATTAAAAATGCACATTATTTCAAAATTCATTGAGTTTATGCGAAAATATTTGCAAAAAAATCTAAATTTTGAGCAAAATTTGCAAATATTATTTGCATACATATACTTTTTTCCCTAATATTTTTATTTTTTTAATTTTCATTGTTTAAAATACATTTTCTTAAGTCATTTGCCCTCTTTAACGTGAATCCACTAAATGCGAATCCATTGTCATTTTTATGTAATCGCTTTCTCGTGATTTGCCCATTTAGTTTTTGCAGCTGAAGCATTCAAAAATATTAAACGAACAAATAATATGAGGTATGTCAGTGTGAAACATTTATTATTACGTTTCTTTCTTGGGTTTGAGGGCTTAGTCTGTAAAATAGGCCTATATGTCCAGAAGACAATTTGATAAAATGTTTATGATGACAGATTCGTGTAGGCCAAATACTTTTTAAAATGTGTTCTAGAAATCTCTGCAAAAAAAGTTGACTTTTGTTAAGTAGTGTAATCGATAAAAAGTTATGTTACAATATATTCATGTGTAATACTTGTGTGTACCATCAACTTTACATTTTTCACCGTTTTATTTTATGTATTTGCAAAAATATTCAAAAATAGTAATTAAATATTCATCAGATTTTAAAAAAAATTCCTACTTGTCAACACATTTTTATTAATATCTCTGAACTTAATACGTTCACCAACGCGAAATTTTTAGAGCTTGTAGCTAAGACTCATACCATTAACATATATTTTTTTCAGATTTTTAAAAATGTCGCTTTTTTTGATATGTTTTTGCGAATCGCGAATTGTGCAGAAACACAAAAAAGATCCCAAAATAAAAATTTTTGCAAAATGATATTTTAAAGGTGATGATTTTGCCTTTAAAAAAAGCTATCTGGGAGTGATTTACCTCAAATACTTTTCGAGATATAAATATTTGTAATTTACCTTTTAAAGGATTTTCTTGACTTTTGAAACGTCATATTTCCAAAACTACGGAAGTCAAAAGTCTTAAATTTTGTTTGAGTATAATTTGAGTAAGTCCCAACATATATACCGAGTTTCATGAAATTTGGGTCGATTGACGTCAAAAATTAATTTTTTTTTTTGCTATATTGATATGGATTTACTCATTGCGGAATTTTCTTACGTTCGAGGAATTTTTTAAAAAAATATCTCAAAATTTTTTCTCTTGACCTTTTCATAGAACTGAAGATAAGCATAATTTCAACTTATTTTGAGCCAAATGTGATCATTTGAAATAGCGATATCTCAAAAACTGTTGCACCGATTTTAGAAATGTTTGGATATTGGTATTCATGACAAAATTAATAAATATAATGTACCAAAAGATATTTATTTTATTTTTAAGTTTTTCAAAAATGAAAATTTTTGGAGGAAGTTTTAAAAACATAAATCTTTAATCGTAGGGCGCCACGGGTTAAAATGGTCACATTTGACTCAAAATTAGTTAAAACAAGTAGAAAAGTTAAATTCGACTTTGCCGAATCTATGAATACCCTCCACAATGCATTTTTTTAAAGGGTAGTACATTTTTTAACGTGAAAAAATTAATAATTTTGATTAGAAATATTTTATTTTGAGTAAAAAACTCTTTTTTTGTCGTTAAAAAAAAAAATTACTAATCTTTTTTTTTGAGTGTAAAATTTTTTTCGATTGTAATGTTTTTTTTACTGTAAAAATATTTCTGAGTGAATGCACGTACGTATGTACACAAAATATAGTCATTTTTGTAAAAAAAAATATTTTTTTTTTTGTGTACATTTTTTTTTTAATTGTAAAATTTTTTTTGAGTGTAAAATTTTTTTTGAGTGTAAAATTTTTTTCGAGTGTTGTTTTTAAGTTACCAATGCTTTTAAAACTAAACAAGTTTAAAAAGCATTGCTTTAAAATTAAACAAGTTTGAAAAGCATTGTTTAGTTACCACCAATGCTTTTAAAACTTGTTAAAACACGTGGCATTTTAGATGAAACTAATCTGAAATTCAGGGTTTTGCTTATAACTTTTGAACCACTGGACCGATTGAGCTGAAATTTAAAACCACACAGACCCGGGGAACGGCAAAGATACGTGCCAAGCTTCAGTAGTCTCATTATTGTCTTTCGAAAGTTATCGTGTTTTTTATCTCGTAAATTCAGGAAACACCCTTGCCGAAATTTACTCTTTTGCTCATAACTTTTGAACCACTGGACCGATTTGGCTGGATTGCAATACCAACCTGACCAGGTAAATGACAAACATATATGCCAAACTTCAGTAGCCTCTGTTAAGTCTTTCAAAAGTTAGCGTGTTTTCTACGGACAGACAGACAGACAGACGGACGGACGGACGGACATCGCTAGATCGACTTAAAATCGATCGAGGATCATAAATATATATACTTTATGGGGTCCTAGACCAATATTTCGAGGTGTTACAAACGGAATGACAAACTTATATATACCCTCTATCACTAGAGTGGAGGGCATAATAAAAATTCGTCTCAAGCTGACGTATATTTTTTAAATTTTTTACTTTTTTTTAATTTTCAAAAAATAAGTTAAAAACGTATAAAAAGCTTTAAAAGTGACTTTATAAATGTAACACATACTATATCTAACGCAAGAAGCCTACTTTATTCTGAATTGCTATAGAATATTTTTTTTTTTTAATTTAACATAATGTAATAATAAAGTTATATAAATTATGGTAAAACAAAATATGAAAAGAAAATGTGCATGTGTTTAATAATAAAAGAAAAGTTGGCTAAAAGTAGGTTGAGGGTAGACAGACGTAAAAAAATGTGTTTTTTATTTTCTTTATTTTAATTTTAATGTAAGAAAAAAATCTCTTAACAAGAGTAATTAGATAATTGAAATTACTTTTTTTTAAAGAATATAAAAATATTGTAGAAAATGTAGAATTTATGAAGTTAATAAAGTTAGAAAAAATATATTAAGTCAACTACGCAGCATAAAGTGGGTAAAGCGATTATCATCTTTTCCATCAAACAGCACGAGAAAAAGGGTATTTTTTGACCTGGTGTCTTGAAATTTTTATCATATTGTGTATAAATTCGCATTTACAGTTTAATTAAATTCCAAAAACTCGCGATTTTATTCTCGATATTCATTTTTTAAAATCACACAAAATTTAAAAAGTGGTGTAGTTTGAAGAGCTATAACTTCTTAAGTAAACATCGGACTTTTACAATCGAAATTGAAATTAAAAGCTAAAGTCCTCTTCTTTAAACATATAAGTTCAAAAATAATTGTGTCATTAAAAAATGCATTCTAAATGTAAATGAAATTTTTGGGGTGCATTTTCGTCAACTTTTATCGCTTTTGATTTTTTTTAGTTAACATATTATTAAAGTAAAACATTTTTACAAACAAAGTCAGTCATCATTTTAATGGGACACAAAGGTCTCCTATTTTTAATATATTTTTTTTAAAAATTTTGTTAATTTTTTTCCATACAAAAATAAAAAAAATATAAGGTGTGTTTTTTTCGAGTTTTTTTATATATAACTATAACTACTTGTAAAAAAACGGTATCACTACTTAACATTATAAATTTGGCAACTCTTGTTTTTTTGTTGAATTCACTTGGTATCACTTTATTATTTATTATTTTATATTGAAGTTATTTTTATTAAATTAATAGAATTTACAAAATAATTGTAATATTTATTTTTTTTGTAGTAAATTAAAATTTTTTAAACTGATTTTTGTAATTAATTTCTTTATTTTTTTGACTTTTCAAAATAAAAAATTAGGTTGGTAAGTGATATAAGCGAAAATTTCCAGATTTGGCACCACTTTTTATAAATACTAAACTTTTAAGAATATATAAATATCCCTACTTATCAAGTAAGTGTATATCTACTTAAATTTTTATGGAAAGTTTATAACAAACTCGAAAAAAACACACCTATAGATTTTTTTGTTTTCAAAATTTTGTAAGTACATGTTTTCTAAATTGTTTGTCAAAAATTTTTGAAGAGCCATAACTCTTTAAGTAAATATCGGATTTTTATAATCAAAATTGAAATGGAAAGCTAGGTTCCTCTACTTTCAATGAAAAAGTTCAACAAAAATTGTATCAATAAAAAAATTAATTTAATAAATGCATTATAAAATTGCATTAAAATGCATTTTTATGTTGAGACATTTTTTGTGAACTTTTATGTTTAAAATAGAGGATTCTAGCTTTCTATTTAAATTTTGATTATAGAAATCCGAAATTTACTTTAGGAGTTATGGCTCTTCAAAAATTCATTGAAAAACTATTTAGAAAACATTCACTTACAAAATTTTGAAAAATAAAAAAAAAATATTCAAAATTTTTTTATAATTATTAAATTTTTAAAAAAATATATTAAAAATTGAAGACCCATGTGTCCAATGAAAACGATGACTGACTTTGTTTGTAAAAATGTTGTACTTTAATAATATGTTAACTAAAACAAGTGAGAGTGTTAAAATCGGCTGTGCCGAATCTTTTATACCCTCCAAAATGTAAAAAAAATAAAAAAAAAAATAAATTGTCAGAGGCGTTTTTTTGGGGGGGGGGGGAGGTGATGGGGGCAGTGGGGGACTTTGAGAGCAAACATTCCATCGCGATAAATATACCAAATGTTTCATTTATTTAACAATAAAACATGTAAAAAAAGTGTATTTTTTTAGAGGTTGATTCAGTTCTTCAAGGGGGAAATTTTTTCCCCCTGGTCCGATTTTGCCCATTCACGAACTTAACCTGCCTATGAACATAAGACTTATTTGTGCCAAACTTCAGGAGTCTAGCTGTTTTATTTTGGACTTCATTGTGTTATCTACAGACAGACGGACGGACGGACATTCATAGAATGTCTTAGAATCGATCATGGATCAATAATATATATACTTTATGGGGTCCCCAACCAATATTTCGATGCGTTACAAACGGAATGACAAAGTGATTGGTTGGAGGGTATAAAAAACCAAAAGGGATAAAAGTTGACGAAAATGAACCCAAAAAATGCATTTGCATTTAGAATGCATTTTTTTAATGCACTCAAAAAAATAAAACTGTAAAGTTAACAAATTTTTTTTTTGTTAACTCAAGTTTACTGGCTTTTTAGCAAATTTTTAGTTAAAATCAGCGTTTTAACTACTTTTTTTAGTTAAGTTCAATTTACGAAAATACTAGTTTTGCACAAATTTTGAATTAATTTTTTTTGTTGACTTCAAAACTGAGTTTACGAATTTTTACTAATTAATTTGCTGATTTTTCGTATCAAATTTGTTAAGTGAAATTTCTTGTGTAGCCTCCTATGCAAATCTCATAAGTTCTACTTAAGCTGATGAAAAAACAGAAAAAATAAACTTATAATTTTTTACGAAATATTTTGTAAATTTTAGTTTACGAAAAGTAACAAAAAGTTTAGCTGAATTCAACAAATTTTTTTGTTAATATATGTACATAAAAACGTTACGAAATTTCAGCTAAATTTTTAGTTAAAGTTACGGTTTTTTTTGCTACATTCATTCTACGAAAAGTTAGCTAAATATTTTTAGTTAAATTAACTAAAAATTTAGTAGGCCCAAAATCAGGTGCTTTTTTAGTTAAATTTAACTAAATTTTTTGCTAACTTTACAGTTTTTTTTTTTTTAGTGTATCATTGTACCAGCAGTTTAAAAAAAAATCGGTGATGCTTTTTTATAACAAGAAAATTTAATATGGTCCAAAAAATCTATAATCATCAAAATTTTTTAACCCGCCTCTGATTTTATGATGACACATCAAGTGGCCTTTCATTTAAAAAAAAATTCATCCGATTTCGTGTAAAGCCTTGGATGTGCCAGATCAAAGCAGGTTTAGATAAAATCATCGCGCTTTCCGCTCAGAATGGCTTAAAGTAAAAAGTCAAAAAGCAAATCAGATCTACTCGTTAAGGCACGTCTTTTGGTGTATTAAAATGAACACGATGCATTAATTGCTACTAAAAAAAATAGGAAACAGATTTGCAAATTTCGCACAATTTTCAAAAATGCCATAAAATGTTTGCAATTAATTTTTTATAAACCCGCCAGTGATTTTTTTATGTAAACTCCTAAAAAACTCGGTTTACGCAAGAGTCCACCAAATTTCGAATGAAACCGCGAATGTGCCTCGCGAAAAACTGCTATTTTAAAAAAATTATGTTTTTTCTTTCGAACTTTGATCTGCTGAAACTCCTAAACTATTCGTGACACATTAACGGGATTAATTCCAAAATGTTAAGAATTACAACAGCTACCAACTCTAGTTCAACTTTTTTCATTTTATAGAGGGGGCCGAAATCCCTGATCAAAAAAACCTCGAAAATTTAAAAACTCTTAATTTTTGGTTTCAAAATTTAACCGTCTTATAACTTCTTACCAAGCGATGAAGCATCTATCAAACGAACATTGAAATAATTTCTAATATGTACTGACTTTGTGTTATGCCGGAAAAGATTGAAATATAAGGAGAACTTAAAAAAAAGCGAAAGAAGGTAAAAACTATGGATTATTTCAAGCCATTTTTATCGATTTTTCAATTTTAACCCTCTGTAACTTTTACGGATAAAGTGGGGTAATCCTTAAACATTGCTCAGTGATGGTTCAAGGTCTTGTTTAGACAACTGCATTTACAGTTTTTCTAAACTCCAAAAACTGACGGTTATTTTAAACATTTATTTCAGTTTCACTGAGTTGAAATTTAATAAAGATTTTTTAATTAATATTTTTTTTTAATTTTTGCACGCTGATGTTTTGATGTTTTCTGAAAAACTTTTTTTATGGTAAAAAGCAGAGGATTTTTTTTAACATTTTTTCGGTTAACCTAACACAAGACAGTCATTTTATTGTATAGCAAAAAAAGTTTTTCCTCTGATTTTAAACGTCCGCAAATTTTTTTTACAGCTGCACCTAAAACATATGTGTAACAAACTTAAGGCCAATCGGAATAAACTTACCTGTTGCGTCCGGCGACAAGGACTGGTAAAGCAAAAATTTGCCAGAACAGAAAAACTTGTTTGTCATCCAAAAAAATGCCGTTCTAATAGATTGCCTATTTAATGTTCATAGAAATAGCTAGGCGTATACTTAATATTTTTAATACGAATTCTACATTAAGTATACGCAATAAAAAAAACTAAAAAATTATGTATTTTTGACAATTTAAAATTTTTAATAAAATTATCGATTCTATAATCTTTACACTCAAAATAAATTCTCTGTCCAATCAGCAGAAAAATCTGCTGAAAATACACCCATTTTGAGCTATATGAGAAATCTGCTGATTTTAGCAGACACGGTTTGCTAAATATCTGTCATAAGAGGTGAATAAATATAACAAGAAAAAAACATACGCCGCCAGCCAGCATCGAACTCGCCACCCTCCGATTTGAAAGTACACTTCTTAACCACTAGGCTACTAAAGCTTATACTTTTATCTGGCGTTTTAGTTATTAAACATGTGTGTTGTTCGACAGCAGAGAAATCTGATTTTAGCAGAAATATCTGCTGATTTTAGCAGAAAAATCTGCTGATTTTAGCAGAACAATCTGCTGATTTCAGCAGAATAATCTGCTGATTTCAGCAGAACAATCTGCTGATTTCAGCAGAGCAATCTGCTGATTTCCGCAGAGCAATCTGCTGACAATCTGTTCTGCTTTTTTTTTAATATAAAAAAATTTCTTGAAAAAATAATGAAATTCAGCAAACAAAATCAGTATAAACATAGTAAAATGTCTGTTATTTTCTTAAACTGAATGACAGAGATTTTGCTAAAAATATCCTTCTCAGCAGAACAATCTGCTAAAAGATTGCTAATTCAAATTGAAAGTCGTTTTACAGATTTTTTGACAGAGTTTTTCTTTTGAGTGTAGTAAAATCGATTCTGCTCTTAAATGCGTTCTCAACTTTATTATTTGGAATGAAATATTTTGCTGAAATAAGTGACATATTTTTAAAGTGGCTTTGATGCCTTATGAACTTTTCCCTACTGGGAAATTGTTATTAAATAATTTATATTATTAATATTAAATTTATCATCATTAAATAATTAATATTTTAAATTTCTGATTAAATTGACTTTTTTTGGTTAAACAATTTTTTTTTAATAAATTGTGTAAATAATTAACTATATATTTGTAGGTTTTTTATTTGTTAATATATAAATAAACAAATAATTAATGCCTTTAATGACATGCTTGAATTAATTATTTAATTGGAAATATTTGTTGGTTCACAAAAAAATTATGATGATATTTGCAAAAATTAAAGCAATTAAAATTGATTTGTAAATAAATTTACGCCATGATTTTCATGGAATTTAATATTGCTTATTTGTTTGTTTTTATTAATCATACGCCTACATAAACATTAATGTATAATTAAAAAATGAAAATGCGCAAATATTTATTTATCTGAAAATAACTAGTAATTGTTTACAAATTATATAAATTTTTTTATTTTTTTTATTTGCTAAAATTTGATAATTTTTTTTATTAAAACTTTGATAGTTTGTTATTATTTCAATATTTGTTGTATAATTTGCATTACTAAAAAAACTGTGTTCCTCAAATAGAATTTTATTGTAATTTAAAAAAAAAAATATGTTTTTTTTTTTCAAGTTAATTTATACAGTTATCAATGTAATTCTTTCAACATAAATACTAAAAAAGTTTTTTTTTACCAGATTGTACGTATTTTGTATTGTTACAAAATTTAACCCATAAAATTTGGAATGGACTTTTGGCTGAAAAACCACTTGTAAAACTATTCAGAAAAAATCTGGTTTGCAAATAAAACCATCTTTAGTTTGCTGGATATAAAAATGGAAACAATTCTAAAATTATCAAATATTTTTTTAGTCTTTAAAAATTAAAAAAAAATAAAAAATGGCACATCATGTTTATTAATTTTGGTGCGCTCACCACGAATATTAAACAAGTTTTTACATCAGTCGAACGGAGTCGAAAAATATGCAAATAATGACAGCATTTACTCTCGTAGGCTAGTTGGTAGCATGCTAGCCTTTATACATGGAAGTCGTGGGTTCGATTTCCACCAGCACCCTTGCTCGTACGATTTTTGAGATATATCCATTTGAAATTAAAAAAAAAATGCCTAAAAGTGTCGGTTTTTTCAATGTTTAAGAAATTTTGTAAAAAAATCTTAAAATTTTTTCCATGGCTATTTTATAGAACTTGACTCGAGCTTTCATTAAACCTTATATGAGCCAAATCTGATTATTTTATCCCATAGTGCAATTCAGTCAAAACTTTAGATTTTTGGAAAAAGTTGCATTAAAAAAATTTGGAATTTTAAAAAAACAAAAAAAAAAACAAAAATATGTCTTGCGATATATTATATTAAACAAGTAGAAAAATTAAGTTCGACTTGGTCGAATCTGAAATGAATACCCTCCACAATGTCATCTGATAGTAATTTTCTAAAAAAATTTCAAAAAATTGCATCACAAATTTTTTATTAGAAATATATATCGAGGGCCTATATTCAAAACCCTCTATCTTCCATTTTCACGAAAATGACTTTTTGATGGCAAAATATTCAGTAAAACGGCCCTCATCTATGGTGTAAAATTCAGAACAAAAATATTTTTTTTTTGCTATTTTATTTGCATTTTTGGTTTTCTCTATCTCTTACACAATTAATTTTTCTAAATGCAAAACCCTCTATCTTTTCAAATAATTAATTTATAAATATTTGTTTTGAATAATTTCATCATGCATTACATGTTTTCATATTAATTTTTGCATGCTGCACATGAATTTGTCAACAAAATTCCAGAACCACGATTTTGGTCCACTGATGCTAATTTTTTCTGAAAATTTTTGTTTGACTTTTTTGAGAAATATGTCTCAAACTTTGGATGTCTTGTGTACATTATGAAACAAAAATTTTTATCTTAAAAATCCCGATGCTGATCAGCATCTGTGGACCAAAATCGCGTTTTTATTTTTTTTACTATTTCTTACATAACATACTCAACAGTTTGTCAACTTTTGAGACGAATTCGGTAAAAAAAATAATTTTTGTCTTAAAAATCCGCACCTGTGGACCAAAACCGCCATTTCGAAATTATTTATAAACCGTTATCATTAATAAATTACGTTAAAAATTAACTAATGTCATAAATGAAATCATAATAATTCATTTTTATTAAAATGCAAAACCCTCTATCTGATCATTTTCATTCCTGTACTTAATATTTTTGAGAAACAAAACCCTCTATCTATCCTCTAAAATCCCCAATAGTGCAAAATTTTAAAAACGAATTATATGTGAGATTCAGTAGATGATTCAAAAAAATATTGTAGAATATCGAATTTTAATTACTCTAACAATCCGCGAAATAAACAGTTTTTTGGCTCTCCTGAAAAGTTGTGTTTTTTTAGATAGAGGGTTTTGAATATAGGCCCTCGATATATTATATTGAGTAAAACTTTTTTTTAATCAATCAAATTTTTTTGAGTGTAAAATTTTTTTGACTGTCAGCATTTTTTTGAGTGTGACATTTCATTAATAAAAAAATTAAGTATACATTTTTTTTTGAGTGTGACATTTTTTTAGTGTAAATATTTTTTTTAGTGTACAATTTCTTTGAGTAACAAAATTACTTTGTAAAATATTTTCGTTGTTTTATACCTATGTATATGCAATACAAAAAAAATATTTCACATATTTCCCACTTTTTATTTTACTTCATTTGATTTTTTTTTCCAAAAATTCTTACTATACACCGTTACATACAGTTACAATAACAAAACAATAACAAATATTTACTTGTCTAACAACTAAACTGCACCCCACGACAAGAAAACAAACAACAACAAGTTTTAAAAAACTGGTATTTCACCATGCTTTTAAAACTTGTTTAAGGAGTTTTCAACAGTTTAAGGTGAAACAAATCTGAAATTCAGTACTTTGCTTATAACTTTTGAACCACTGAACCGATTTTGCTGAAATTCAAAGCCAAATAGCCTTGGGGAACGACAAATATATATGCTAAGCTTCAGCCCCCTCAGAATTGTCTTTCGAAAGTTATAGTGGTTTTAATCTTGTAAATTCGAAAAATACCCTTGCCGAAATTTACTCTTTTGCTCATAACTTTTGAACCACTTGACCGATTTCGCGGGATTGCAATACCAACCTGACCCGGTAAATGTAGAACATATATGTCAAACTTCAGGAGCCTCCGTAAAGTCTTTCAAAAGTTAGCGTGTTTTCAACGGACAGACAGACAGACGGACGGACGGACGGACGGACATCGCTAGATCGGCTTAAAATCGATCAAGGATCATGAATATATATACTTTATGGAGTCCTAGACGAATATTTCGATGTGTTACAAACGGAATGACAAACTTATATATACCCTCTATCACTAGAGTGGAGGGTATAATAATTTTGGCATGATTTTTTGCCCCTTTTTCCTACGTTTAAGAAATTAAAAAAAAGTTTAATTAATTTTCTTGATTTTTAAAAAATCCAATTTTTTTATGAAAATTTTCTAATAATCCAAAATTTTGACCGAAGGGCGCCACAGCCTAGCATGATCTAATGTGTTACGAATAAAGTTTATATGAAAGCCCGTCTCAAGCTCTCTGAAAAAATCAGAGGAAAAAAGTTTTCAGATATTTTTTAAAAAATTTTTTGAACGTACTATATTTAACAGCCATTTTTGAGCATTATTTTGCAAAATTTCAAATGGCGATATTTGGAAAACCGTTTAAACGATTGAATAAATTTCATGATATTCATGTTAAGCATGCCAAAGTTAATAAAAAAATGTAACGCAATACATTTTTTATTTATTTTTTTTTTTAACTTCTTTTATTTTTTTCAAAAATCTTATTTTTTTTCTTGGAACATTTTCAACAATGTCTAACAATTAAAATTTTTTCAAAAATTGATTTAGAAAAGTTTCGTGGTGCTTATGAAGCAAAATGTTGGAAAAAAGCATGAAAAAAAATAATTTTTCCAAAATTTTGGAAAAAATTTTTCAAAATCAATTTTTTAAAAAAATTTAATTGTTGGACAGGTCTCTAGCAATAGTTTGGCTTTTACTGATTGAAAAAATATAGATTAGTCGACGAGTTATAGCCAAAAAACCATATCAACAATATGCTAAAAATCGGCAAAAAAAAACCATATCAACAATATGCTGAAAATCGGCATTTGACTGCAAAGTTCGAAGGTCGATTAAAAAAAGATTCGAACTAACCCTGCAAAAAAAGTCATTACCACTTCTAAGTGGAGTGCTTTAAAACTATGTATAACATGTAATGAAATACAACAAAAATAACAAAAAACACAAGACACAAAACACACAAACATTTTTTTCTACTCCAGAAAACATAGATATTCAGCTCTTAACTCATTACCTATCGCGACACCTCCATACAAATGTAAGTAGATATTCAGTAGATAAGAACTACTCTAGGGAAGTAGTTGGAAGTTGTTTGAAAGCTCGGAGTACTTCTTATCTACTGAATATCTACTTACTTTTGTATGGGAGTGTCGCGGAAGGTAATAAGTTAAGAGCTGAATATCAACTTTTTATGGAGTAGAAAAGAATGCCTTTGCGTTTTTTTCTTGTGTTTTTTGTTATTTTTGTTGTATTTCATTACATTTGTTATAGTTTTAAAGCACTTCAAATAGAAGTACTACGCACTTTTTTTGCTGGGAACATAAACAAATGCCGCGATACGGGTCTTCTAATTTAGCCTCTATTTTCACCCTTCACTCTCAGAATCGACCTAATTCCCAGTAAAAACTTGGTAATAAGTACCCATTACCGCGTGCATTCTATGTAATGAGGACTCGTTACCTTGCTCGAATACTTCTTGTTAACAAATAATGAGTTACCGATAACCTCATACAGAAGCGGTTACTGGTAAATACGATTTAAAAACTTTTTTTGCCACTAAAAAATCTTGCCCGTCTAATGTTCATATGTGAACATTTTGCACCGGGTTTCTTACAAAATATTAGGATTTTTTGTAAAAATTTTCGCAGACTCTGACTCTCTTGTTTTTAAAAAATATATATTATTTGCACTAAAGGGTTAACATCAAAAAATGTTGCATACATTTAAATAATAATAAAAAAATATTTGTAGGTTTTAACATGATGAAAGTGAAAAGTTTTAATAACATACCACCACACATACACTGACATATGAGACATTCTTTTTAAACTGTTCCGTTGGGGAAATATAAAAAAAAGTGCCAAAATACACTTTTTTACGCCTAAAAATCCGAGAAATAAAGTACGACTTGAACCATTTTTTTTTTTTAATTTTTTGTCCTTTTTTATACCCTCCACTCTAGTGATAGAGGGTATATATAAGTTTGTCATTCCGTTTGTAACACCTCGAAATATTGGTCTAGGACCCCATAAAGTATATATATTTATGATCCTCGATCGATTTTAAGACGATCTAGCGATGTCCGTCCGTCCGTCTGTCTGTCTGTTGAAAACACGCTAACTTTTGAAAGACTTTACGTAGGCTCCTGAAGTTTGGCACATATGTTGAGCATTTACCTGGTCAAGTTGGTATTGCAATCCAGCGAAATCGGTCAAGTGGTTCAAAAGTTATAAGCAAATGAGTGAATTTCGACAAGGGTTTTTCTGGAATTTACGAGTTAAAACACACGGTAACTTTCGAACGACAAATCTGAGGGTGCTGAGGTGAGGCATATATATTTGTCGTTCCTCTGGTCCGATTCCTTTTAAATTTCATTCAAATTGGTCCAGTCTTTAAAAAGTTATTAACAAAGCCGTGAATTTCAGATTAGTTTCACCTTAAATTCACTTGTTAAAAACCCGTTAAACATGTTTAAAAACATTATTAAGTCACAAAAATATTTTACGAGGTATTTTTGTCACTCAAAAATATTTTTACACTAGAACAAAAAAAAAATACACTCAAAAAAAATTTTGTACTCAAAAAAAATTTTACACTCACAAAAAAAATTAGTAAATTTTTTTTTTTTTTTTCAAAAATTACTAAAAAAATTTTTTACACAAAATAAAATATTTCTAACCAAATATGTTATTTTTTTCACGTTAAAAAATTTGCTATCACTTAAAAAGGGCATTGTGGAGGGTATTCATAGATTCGGCCAAGTCGAATTTAACTTTTCTACTTGTTTACTTTTAAATCCAGAAGAATTTCAGAGTCCTGTAGTGCGATTCAGTAACTTTTTTAACGAAATTATCGATATCGTTAACTAACGAGAATTGTCGGTTGTTTTAACGAATATGTGATTCTATAAATTTTTCAATTAACGACAAGAATTAACGACAAAAATTGTTAATTTAAAATTTATTTATTTTGAAATTGTATTGAAAACCGAAAAATTTCGTTAACTTTAACTTCAAAATAATTTTTGTTGATAAGTTAACGATTTTCTATAACGACAAAATTCGGTAGAAAAATGTTATAGAATCGCTTGTAAAGACAATTTTCGATAATTAACGATTTTTGACAATATAACTACCGATTTTTGTCGTTAAAAAGTTAGTGAATTGCGCTACTGGTCTCGAATTAAGGCAAAATTTTAATGGCATTTTTTGGACGTTCCGTTGTTAAGGGTGTGAAATTATATATAAATTATAAATATTAAGTGTTAGTTCCATAATAAATTCATTTGTAAGCATTTATAACGTCTTTAATGCAGTTTTTTTTTTAATGCAATGGATTTTCTACAACTTATTAGTAGGTGTGAAATGCCTTATATATTATATATTGTTATTGTTGCGAAAGAATTGTAAACTTTTCTTAAAAAAAAGAAACACCTTAACACGTCTTTTGCTTGCAGTGATTTCAAATGACGATTTATAAATGCAAATGAGATTTTTTTTTTCTTTTTGTAAAACAAATTCTTTCTTGTTTTGTTGTGAAAATAAAGAAATCAAAGTTAAGAGAAAAAGTTTTAACAGGAAAAAAAATATGAATAAACCAAAATTGTAACAATTTATTTAAATGTTTTTTTTTATTTTTTTGTTGAAAAAGCCTTGCTATTTATACAAAAGAAAAACATATTTGAATGTGTTTATAAAAAAAAATGTTTATGTAAATATTTTAAACATAATGCTTGAACTTTGTAACGTTTTAAGAAATTTCAAATATAAAGTTCAAACGGAATTTTTAAAGGTGGAAATTATTTTCACGTTTTTTGGAGCAGAAATTTAGTGTTTCTTAAAGTAATTCAGATGTTATAGAAATAAATCGAAGATAAAACATCGAAATATTAGTAAAACCACAAAATAATGAAAACTGTTTGTAACTTATTTTTCGTTTAGTTTCAATCCCATACAATCACTCTTAATTCACTCTTGATTCCACAAAAAAACTACTCATTTGCTCATCTCTAGATTGCACTTCATACACAGAAAAAAAACGAATTGTTATATTGACCCCCATATTACTGAATACAATAAATTTTTTTACTGAAAGTGCTCCCATACGGAAATTTGTAATATCAACAAACGTTTGTAAATTTTTAAAAAAGTAAAGTTGAAAAAAAAATTTTGTTTTTATCTAACAAAGAAATTCAACAAACAGAAACACAATTTGTTGATCTGACAAAAGTAAAAAATCTTATTTTTTTTTCAACAAAGAAGTTCAACAAACACAAACACAATTTGTTGATCTGACAAATGATTTTTTTTTTAACAAAGACAAACACTATTTGTTGACATGATAAAAGAATTTTGAAATAAAATTACTTGATTGAGTTTGTTGAAAACAAAATCGAAGTTTTGTATTATGGACTAACCCCCAGGTTCTGTAATACGAACGCCATTCGTTCGTGACGAATTTGTGTGTATTTTGTTATTGTAACAAAAACAAAATACATGCAAATTCTTCGCAGACGAATGGCGTTCGTATTACAGAAACTGGGGGTAACAGTCTGCCGTTTTTACTAAATGGTTTGGTTGATATCATGTTTGGTTGATTTACAATTGATGTTTGTTGATTTAAATTTGACGATTTTATTTTCTGTGTATAAACAGCAATTTAAAAAAAACTAATTAATTTCATTTGATAATGGAAAACCAACAAACCGCCATGTCATCTGCCTGTAGAGTGTTACAAAATGAGCGTAAACATTGTGGTTAACCACATCCGTATACTACGAAATTTATATTCCGGCCTACTCATTAATAATACACCATCAATAACTAATGAGTAAAACACTAAAGTAAATATCAAAAAATAATTAATTGAAACAAAATTAAATTCACAGGAAAAAAGTAAAATGATTTGTAAAACATTGCATTAATAATAGACATTTCATAGAATTGTCTTATAATAGTAATATCAAAAAAATAATTAGCCAGTCAGTTAAACGCAAATATATTCGTCTAACAGACAGACCATTTTGTTAAGTGTCAAAATTAACACCAACAAGGAAGGTCTCCTAAAGAATCAATAATTTTGAGAATTAAAATCATTGAAAATGGTACAATGGTATACAATGGACTATGTATCTTCTAAGGTGCCGGTCAGCCTATGTTGTAACCGGAAAAAAAATTAAAAAATATCCGTGGTTCGATCCTCGATTGTGATATATGTTTATAAAAAAATCACATATACGAAAAGCAATTTCCTACTAACAAGTCAAATCAACATTTAAAATGCTGATGATTACACTAACTGAAGTGCTTGAAACCGGTATTGGAATATCAGAAAGGTCTGTCCTAAAGGATCATAAATGTAAAGAATCAAAATCGTTGAAAATGATACAATGGACTATTTGTAAAAGCATATCATATCGATGTGGTGGTTGTATCGTCTAAGGTGGTGGTCAGCCTGTGTTGTAACCGGCAAAAAATTAAAAAATTCGATTCTCAACTTGGAATGTGTATAAACTTGGAATGTGTATAAAAAATCACATAATCGAAAAACAATTTCCTATTATCAAGTCAAACCAACATTTAAAATGCAGATGATAACACTAACTGGAGTGTTTGACCCAAGTATTGGAATACCAGAAATGTCTATAATTTTTAGAAATTACATTTTCTTCTGCATTTTTCAACTACACCCTCTGAAACAAATAGTGTTTGAGCCCGGGCTCGATATGTACTAACAGAAAACCCCAGAAAAGGCATAATTTTTAGCTCTGTTAGGATTTTCACATTTTTTTATATTTTCATTAAGATCGATCGGAACATCTTTGGGAGACCTTCCCTATTAGTTTTGGTATTTATAATGCCCACACTAAAGCTTAAGGCAAATGTGAATATTATAGGCTTACTATTTAAAGATGCATAAAAGCATAAAAATACGTAAAGAAATATTTACGTCGGTTGTTGGAGAAATATTTGAAATATCATTATGACCTTTTATACCCCTTAATCCTCTAATGTTTGAGGCTGCTTTTAAGGCGGCCCGTGAGGATTCTATTGTAACTTGTGAAAGGCATCACTTACAAACAAGAGAGTGGTCGATTTTGTAAGCTAACATTGCTCAGATTTACTTTGTGCTCTTCTTCATAAAGTACTTTTTTTTTTGTAAATATTCAAAAAGTGAATTTGAAAACAAAATAAAGTTAGTAATGGAGAAGAGCACAATATAAATCTGTGCTATGTTAGCTTTTAAGATTGGACACTCTCATGTCTGTAAGTGACGCCGTTCAAAAGTTACAACTAAATACATAAGGCCGCTTGAAAGCAAAATTTACACATTTTTGTGGAAAAATATTTATCAAAGCCTCCGTAGGGTAGGTATTAAAAAATCCTTTCTTCTCATATGCAAACATCACATAGTTTCTTTAAAATAAATGGCTAAAATGTCTAAAAAACAAATTTTTCGTAATTTTTTTTATCCATTTTTGAAAATCGGTTCAGAAGAGTTGAGATACTTTTCTCGTTAGAATAAAAAAATCATCACTTCATCGTGATTTCCTTTTTTTTTACCAAAAACAAAAATGGGAAAACTATAAAATCAAAAAATTTAGTAGATTTTGCCAAACCACTGCAGCCTATTTTTCAATAAAAAAATCAGAGCCCTCCTTAAAAGGACCTTTGATTTTCATAATCATATCATAATAGAAGAAATTCTTCCTAAATAGAAAATATTAGAATCTGAGACATTTTTCGTTAAGAAAGCCTTTTCTATAGAAAAAATTTCTCCAAATCTGGGTCTTTTTTTTTAACGAAAACTGTCTAAGAATATAAGACTTTTTTCTTATAAAAAAAATTTCGGATTCTTAAAACTTATTTTCAGAGAAAAGGTCTCAGATTCTTAAACCTGTTGCTATAGAAAAAGTCTCATACTCTAAAGCTTTTTCGAGATATTTTTCCTATAAAAAGGTCTCAGATTCTCAGATTTATTTCGTATAGAAAAGCTTTCTCAGACTCTGAGACCTTTTCCCATAAAAAAAATCCAGAATAAAAGGATTTTTTCCTATAGAAAAAGTCTGAGATTCCGAGACCCATTCCTTTAGAAAATTTCAGATTCTGAGACCTTTTTTCAATAAAAATAGTATCAGACCCTGAGGGCTTTTTCCAATAGAACAAATCTTAAATTCTGAGATTCTGAGATCTTTTTTCTATTAAAAAAGTCTGTGAGTCGAAGACGCTTTATCTATCGAAAAACTGTCAGATTCTGAAACCTTCTTCCAATAGAAAATGTTTCAACTTCTGAGACTTTTTTCAACAGAAAAAGTCCCAGATTTTGAGATTTATAATAAGTCTGAAGTTAGAGGATTTGAAACCTTTTTCCTATAAAAAAAGTTTCAGATTCTTAGGCCGCAGGGCGCTATGGGTTATAGTGTTTTGATTTTGCTTAAATTCAGTTTAAATGAAAGTTTGTCTCAGTTCTTGGAAGTAAAATTTTTGAATTTTGTTTAGGAAACATCCGCCATTTTTAGAAATTTTTTGACATATTTCAAATGGCGATGTCTGGGAAACCGCTCAACCGATTTCAGATTTTTTTTGATGTTCATATGCAGCATGCTTAAATAAATACAAATATTGTATTGTAAGATTATTTTTTTTTTGTTAATTTTTAAAACTCCAAAGTTTTTGGAAATTTTTTTTCCAAAAATCCAAAATTTTTAATAAAATTAACAAATTTTTAATAAAATTAAGTTTAACTCCAAAACTGTCTCAAGTTTGATAAAAGGGTCGAAGGAAAAAAATTTAGATTTTTTTTTAATTTTTGAACGTAGGCAAATTTCAAATAGAATAGCGATGCCTCAAAAACCATTCGACTGATTTAATTTATTTTTTATAGGTCCTTAGAAAATATTATTTATTTCAAGATTATTTTAGGCGAAATAATAAAGTTCAAAATTGAACTATTGCCCTCCTTTTTGCCACCAAAGAAAGAAATTTTCAAAAAGTTATCTTCTTAGAATGTTCTCTTCTTTTTAATTTCTGTGACCATAATTTTAGCAGACTTAAAAAGTTTCCACTTCTTTACCGTCTAAGAATCGGTAAAAACGGCGGGCCGTTTAGGCCCCCCTCTTTTTTAGGCCCGCTTTTTTTAGGCCCCGCTTTTTAAGGCCCGTCGCGTAGCGAAGGCGTGGTGGAAGGGGCGTAAAATTTTTCCTAAGTTATTTTTAAGTCAAATGGAAAAAAATGAGCGGTTACCGTCTCAACATTTCCAACATTTCCAAAATAAGTGATACTCTAGTCATTATGCTTTCCGAGAGGGGAACCTACATTGCAAATTGAAAGTCTCTAGCTTCAGTAGTTTAGGTATGCTGTACGAAGATGATAAAATTCAAACAGTCAGTCAATCATCCAACTCCTTTTACATACGTATAAAAATTTCCTTACAAATAGTGTTATCAAACAACCTACTCCTTTTAACACACACGAATTAATTCTTTTAACATATGAATTAATGTCAAAATGTTAAATATAAAATAATTACTTACTTATACCAAGCACTTTTATCATACTCGTGTAAACTGTATTAAGGGAAATGAAATATTACGAATTTTTTTTTGTTGAGTTAAATTTCTTCTTTATAACTACTGGAGTAATTTTACTGTATTGGTATTTTTTTGTATGAATGTGTGTGTGTATGTGTGTGTGGCAATGAATGAATATGCCATGTGGTCAGCCTTTAGCTCTTGTGGTAAGTGGTCAATTTTTTTTTTTGTTTTTTTGTTATTATATTTTTCAAGGGATTTTTATACTTTTTTCCGTTATATGGCAAAAGATTAATTTCCGCTTGATGAGTGGTTGATTAAAATTGAAGGCGCTCATGCTTACTGTATAAAAACCCACTCACAACCGGATATAAAATATAATAACAACAGAAAAGTAAGATATAATGAATGTGGTTTTTTAGTACATAAATATGTAAAGCTCTCAAAGAAGTGGAAGAAATATCCAAAAATAAATGGAAGAATTATTATGGACATTTTGATGTGTTTTTTTTGGGAAAAGGATCGTTTAAGATTAGTTTGAATTAGAGATGCGCGAGTGACACGAATTGTTCGTGATTCACGTGATTCACGCATGAATCACGCGTGATCGTGAGTGAAATTTATTTTTACTCACGTGATCGTGAGTGCGCGTGATTATAAAAAATAGTTTCGTGCGTGAGCGTGCGTGAGTAATTTTTGTTTCGTGAGTTTGCGTGATTGTTTTGTGCTGTTTGAAACAGAAAACGAGTAAAAAAATCGTCATTATATTGAATTTAGAGGGAAATTAATCCAAAATTGTGATTTTTAAGGAAATTCAATACTTTTGTGCAAGAAATCGAAAGAAGTAAAATAAAAATTTGCTAATTTTAATTTCGTGAGTTTTCGTGAGCGTGATTTTTTCGTGAGCGTGAGAAAAATTTTAGTTACTCACGTGAGCGTGCGTGAACGTGAGCAGAGAAAAAAATTTCGTGAGTGAGCGTGCGTGATTAATATTTTTTTTTCGTGAGCGTGAGCGTGCGTGAGTCAAAATTCACTCACGCGCCCATCTCTAGTTTGAATGCTTCTTTTTAAATGTTTTTTTTTGTAGTTTTTGGAGGGAAGACCAAACGATTTAAAAAAAAATTCTAAGTACCTAAAATCGCGATTAATTCGCGGTAAAAGAAAAGTTTCACAATTTTTTATAACATATTTAGGCAATGCGCGTCGGTATTACTGAAAAAAAATCACGGAAAATCGTATCATTGTACCAGTAGTTTAAAAAAAATCGGTGATGCTTTTTTATAACAAGAAAATTTAATATGGTCCAAAAAATCTATAATCATCAAAATTTTTTAACCCGCCTCTGATTTTATGATGACACATCAAGTGGGCTTTCATTAAAAAAAAATTTCATCCGATTTCGTGTAAAGCCTTGGATGTACCAGATCAAAACAGGTTTAGATAAAATCATCGCGCTTTCCGCTCAGAATGCCTCAAAGTAAAAAGTCAAAAAGCAAATCAGTCCTACTCGTTAAGGCACTTCCTTTGGTGTATTAAAATGAACATGATGCATTAATTGCTACTAAAAAAAATGGAAAACAGATTTGCAAATTTCGCACAATTTTCAAAAATGCCATAAAATTTTTGCAATTTATTTATTATAAACCCGCCAGTGATTTTTTTATGTTAACTCAAAAAAAAACTCGGTTTACGCAAGAGTCCACCAAATTTCGAATGAAACCGCGAATGTGCCTCGCGAAAAACTGGTATTTTAAAAAAATTACGTTTTTTCTTTCGAACTTTGATCTGCTGAAACTCCTTAACTATTCGTGGCACATTAACGGGATTAATTCCAAAATGTTGAAAATTATTACCAACTCTTGTTCAACTTTTTTCATTTTATAGTGGGGGCCGAAATCCCTGATCAAAAAACCTCGAAAATTTAAAAACTCTTAATTTTTGGTTTCAAAACTTAACCGTCTTATAACTTCTTACCAAGCGATGAAGCATCTATCACACCAACATTAAAATAATCTCTTATATGTACTGACTTTGTGTTATGCCGGAAAAGATTGAAATATAAGGAGAACTTAAAAAAAAAAGCGAAAGAAGGTAAAAACTATGGATTATTTCAAGCCATTTTTATCGATTTTTCAACTTTAACCCTCTGTAACTTTTACGGATAAAGTGGGGTAATCCTTAAACATTGCTCATTGATGGTTCAAGATCTTGTTTACACAACTGCATTTACAGTTTTTCTAAATTCCAAAAACTGCCGGTTTTTTTAAACATTTACTTCAGTTTAACTGAGTTGAAATTTAAAAAAGATTTTGTGATATATGAAACGATTTTTACTAGGAAAATTACTCACCACATATTTATTTTTTATTATAGTTTTTAGAATTAATAAATCTAACAAGAACTTACCTAAAAAGAAAAGAAAAAATATTTATTAAAAATTTGTTAAAATATATTTTTTATTTAATTTGTCATGTAAATTTTTACGATAAATTTAAAACCTCTAAAATTTGGGTTATTCAAGAAATTAAGAAATTATATGTAAAAATACATATAAATTTAGTCAAAAATCAAACTTTAAATTTATAACTATATCTTATTAGATCAAATTTAATGTAATTATGATTAGATCCCAAAAATTATAATTATATCTTATTTTATCAAATTTGACCTCCTAAGATATAATCATATATTTTTGGATCCTCCATTTTTGGGATCAAATGACATATCGCTCCGTATTATTTTATTAGTCGGAAATCCAATTTTATAAAATTTTACCCCCGTTATTTTAAAATGTATGCAATTTCATAAATCGATTTATTTTGGTTTTTAATAAAAACTTGAAAATTTTAAAATAATAAAAATGATTTATTTTTCGAAAAAACTTAGCAAAATTTCAAAAATGGAGCCATGTAAAATTTTATATAAAACACTTAGAAAATATGTATTCTCATAAAAAATTTGTCCTGGGAAACACTTAAAAAAAATTTTAAAAAATAGAGTCATATAAAATTGTATATTAAATGCTAAGAAAATATTCGTGATAAAAAAGTTGGCCTTTGAGAAAAATTAAAAAAAAATTGAGTCACGTAAAATTTTATAGAAAACACTTGCAATTGCATATAAAAATATTTGTGATAGAAAATTTTTTCTTGGAAATTTTTAAAAATGGAGTCATATAAAATTTTGGTTTTTTTATCATCAAAAAAAAATTTTTTTATAAAAAAAAAAATACCAGCTTGTGAAAAAAGTTTTTTACCAGCTGGTATATAAAACGTAACATAATTTCTGTCATCAACATTTTATTCACCAAAATTTTTTTTTAAAAAAAAAAAAAATTTTATCAAAAACTTTTTTCCTCAAAAGCTTCATAAATTTTTTTTGATCAAAAAATTTATCCATCACAAAAATTCTTTTTCAAAATTCTTTTTTTTTTTTTTATCAAAAATTTTTTTTATTTACAAACTTTTTTTATTCAATTTTTTCATAATAAGTTTTTTCATCATTTTTTATACCCTCCGCTCTAGTGATAGAGGGTATATATAAGTTTGTCATTCCGTTTGTAACACATCGAAATATTGGTCAAGACCCCATAAAGTATATATATTCATGATCCTCGATCGATTTTAAGTCGATCTAGCGACGTCCGTCCGTCTGTCCAATAGAAAACACGTTAACTTTTAAAAGACTTCACATAGGCTACTGAAGTTTGGCATACATGTTGGTCATTTACCTGGTCAGGTTGGTATTGCAATCCAGTCAAATCGGTCCAGTGGTTCAAAAGTTATGAGCAAAAGAGTATATTTCGGCAAGGGGTTTCCGCAAATTTACCAAATAAAAAACACGATAACTTTCGAAAAAAACAATAATGAGACTGCTGAAACGTGGTCTGTTTGGTATTGAATTTCAGCTCAATCGGTCAAGTGGTTCAAAAGTTATAATCAAAACCCCGAATTTCAGATTTTGTTCATCTTAAATACCTCGTGGTAAACAGGTTTTAAAAGCATTGGTGGTAACTAAGCAATGCTTTTCAAACTTTTTTAGTTTAAAAGCAATGCTTTTTAAACATGTTTAGTTTTAAAAGCATTGGTAACTTAAAAATTACACTCGAAAAAAATTTTACACTCGAAAAAAATTTTACACTCGAAAAAAATTTTACAATCAAAAAAAATTTACACTCAAAAGAAAATTTAGTTTTTTTTTACAAAAATGTCAATATTTTGTGTACATACGTACGTGCATTCACTAAGAAATATTTTTACAGGAAAAAAACATTACACTCAAAAAAAGTTTTACACTCAAAAAAAAAAATAGCAATTTTTCTTTTTTTTTAAATGACAAAAAGAGAGTTTTTTACTCAAAATAAAATATTTCTAACCAAAATTGTTAATTTTTTTCACGTTAAAAATTTACTATCCTTTAAAAAAGACATTGTGGAGGGAATTCATAGATTCGGCAAAGTCGAATTTAACTTTTCTACTTGTTTTTTTCATAAAATTTAGTTTTTTTCTGTTCACTAAATATTTTTTTTATCAAAAGATTTTTTTTATCACAAAATTTATTTTTTATTTTTTAATAAATTATTTTTGACTAAGTCTGAACTTCTTTTGATATAAAAATGTTCCAATTGTTTAACAAATGTAAAAAAAACAAGTCTGAGTGATTGATTTTTATATCCATCATAAAATTTTTTTTCAAAGTTTTGTTTTTTAATCAAAATTTTTTTCATTAATTTTTTTTAACAAAAATTTTTTTCATACAAATTTTTTTCATCAACATTTTTTTTATCAAAACTATTTTTAATGATCAAAGAATTTTGTTTTATCAAAAAAAAAAATTAAATTTTTTTTAACTGAAGTTTTTTATTTATTTCGGTTTGATTCCATATTAATTATTTCTGAGAAACTATAATTTTTGTTGTACTATGAGAAAATTTAAAAAAATTAATTGAAGATACAGGCTTAGTGGAGATTTCGACAGCTTTCGGAAGAAACCACCATTTCTTCGTCAGCACTCTTCGATTGTCACTGTAGGTGTGTAAGATTAAAATCAGCTATTTAAACGTACATTAAGGTGAAAAAGGTTACGAGAAACATATTAGATTTTATTGCCCATATGCTATCGTTTAGCACGAACTTAATCAATCTATTTTTAACTTTTCTAAAACAGATATAATTTCTTACACTGTAGAAGATTTTCTGAGAGTTGCAACCCTTAGTAGGACTTTTCAAGTCTTTTATGAAAAGCGTATGTACATTAAATTTTTTTTCGCCAAAAAATATTTTTCATCAAAATTTTTTTTTTTTTCAAAAAATTATTTTTTATTAAAAAAAATTTTTCATCAACTTTATTTTTTTTTTCATCAAAAATGTTTTTCCTTTAAAAAAAATTATATTTTTTATCAAAACTTTTGTTTGTTATTTTTTCACCAAATTCCTTTTTACTAGATCTGAATGTCTCTTGGAATAAAAATTTTCCATTTAATTAACAAAAGTACAAAAAACAAATATGAGTGGTTAATGCGTCTGTGCAAATTTTAATACCGTCCAATTGTAAAAAAACCTTTTTTGCATTGAACATACACGCCCTCAAAAGGGGCGGACCGAAAAATTTTATTTTTAAGTCCGCTGGGCACAATTTGGCATTTTTAGAGGTTGGTTTAGTTCTTCAAGGGAAGGTTTTCTCCCTGGCCCGTTTTCACCCATTTAAGAACTTAACCAGCCAATGCGCACACTAAAAAAAAACTTGTAAAATTACTGGAAAAGTCCCGTTATCCCATTTTACCAATATTTGAAAGCTTTTCTTGTTTTTTAACAAAAAAAAAATTTAAACAAATTTTCTATCGAAATATAAATTTCTCTTTGTAGTCTTACAATTTGTTTTTTTAAATGTACAAATTTTCAAGGTAATTTTACAAAAAAAGTCTAGTTAAGTCATAAGAATTCCTTCTAAGTATTATTGTATCAAAAAAGTTGTAAATTTACAATTTTATTTGTAAAAAACTTGTAAAATTACAAAAAAGCTCGTAATTTTGACTAAAAATTCTTGTTAAATTGAAGGTACACTGATAGAAATTTGTACATCACAATAATGAAAATCTACATTAATGTTATGAAAAATTACGTTAAAAAGGAACCTATGTAGGGTTTCATTGAATTAATGAAATGGGTATCATAAATGTAATTGCAAGAACAAGTTTCATTAAATTAATGAAAATTGTTCATACAAAATATAAATTGTATTTTATGAAAATGTTTCATTACTTTAATGAAAAAAGTATTTAATTCTTATGAAATACTTTCATTGAATAAATCCTACTTTTTATTTTTGAAATGAAATACTTTTATTGAATAAATGTTTATATTTAAAATGAAATATATGTATGAAATTGTTAAGATCTTTTTATAGAATTAAAAATAGTAAAAAAATGTTTTCACTTATTGTTAGTTTTCTCGCACAAAATTTTACTCCAACCTTAAATTTTAATACATAATTAAAACCACGAACTAATATAAAACATCACAAAAATTAGTTAATTAATAATTTAGTTTTTATTTAAAATTTCGTAAAAAAAAATTTGCAAAAATCACAAAATAACCAAGTTAAAAAAAACTTTCACATATTTTTAATTTTATCTATAGATTTCACTCAGTTTTCTCACACAAAATTTTACTATAACGTTTACTTTTAATACATAAGTAAAACCCCGAAATAATTTAAAACAACGTGAGTTTAATAAATACTTATAATTAATAAACATTTCATTTTAAATTTCGTAAAAAAAATCTTGGAAAAAATCATGCTCTAATCAGCTGTTTTTTGCGCGCGTAAACTAACAGACTAAACAGACGCGACACGACAAGTGTCAAAAAACAGAAAATTTTGTAAACAAAGTTTAATGAAATTTTTTAATGAAACTACGAAATCTAATGAATCAAAATTAATGAATATCTTGCACAATATGTATGAAATTTCATTCAGCATATGAAAAATTTCATTGTTGCAATGAACCAAGGTTAATGAATTCCATTCATTAGTGATATGAAGCGTTTTTCTATCAGTGTAGACAAAATCTAGTAAAGTCATTGTTTTTATTTTTACAAGCTTTTTACCAATAAAATTGTAACTTTTTTTAAAAACTAAATTACAAACAATTTTGGTAATTTTACAAGATTTTTTTTGGTTCGGGAGCCTAGCAGTTTTGGTTTGGACCGCAATGTGCTTTCCTCAGACGAACCTATAGACGAACGTCGCCAGAATGTGTTAAATTCTATTAGGGTATTTTTAAAAATATTACTTAAATAATAATATTAAAGTCTGTTACTGCAAACCTCTTCAATAATAAAATTTATATAAATGTTTAAATATTTAATCTGTGATCCACCAATTTTCCCCTCTTACATAGTCTCTCAATTATTTCCTTGTCTGTTTTTCTTCTCAATATAAATATAATTGTTCTAATGAAAAGCATTTTCGTACATCACTCTTCCTTTTAAACCATATTTGTACTTTTAAATATTTTATTAGTTTTTCGTCTACTGGTTTTAATCATATTATTTTTTTTTTTCAAACTTCTGATAAATCATTAAAACAATAAAATAGAGAGAGAGAAAAAAACTTTTTTGGTGCCACATTTATGTGGTCGAAATACTAAAACGAACAAAAAGACAGAACCACATTTTATATTGAAAACAAAATAATAAAAAAAATATTAAAAAAGATAAAAATTTCAGCATTATTTTATATAATTTGAAAACTTTTTTTTGCTAAAAAAAAAAAACAATTGAATCAGTAAAACCACAAAAATAAAAATATAAAACTTATACTTTGTAGAAAAATAAATCGATAAAAAAAAAGAATTTAAGCAAATTATTTGGCCCCAATAAAATCAAAGCTATGTGAAAAAAAAACAACACAAAAATTATAACTATTCACCAACCAAACACATTTTTACTGCTTTTTGTATGTCAGTGCACTATGGGTCAGCAAAAGAGTGGGGAAAGAAAATTTCTTCCGAAAATTAAATAGTGACTGAATTCGGAAACCTGATATCAGATTTTAAAAATTAAAAAAGAACAATTTCAACTACTTTTTGTTTATCAGCGCACTATGGGCCAGCGGAAGAGTGGGGAAGCAAAATTACCTCCAAAACCTAAATAGTGACTAGATTCGGATACCGGATATCAGATTTTTAAAATTAAATAACACCAATTTAATTTGGCGGAGTATACCTTCCATCATCAAAATATCGATAACACCAATATATACCAATATATCAATATATCGATAACTTTACAATTTTCTAAAGAAAATTATGTATTATCGATATATCGATAACTATAAAATTTTCTATAGAAAATTTGGTGTTGTCAATACAATTTTCTATAGAAATTTTTGAGTTATCGATATATCGATAACTATACAATTTTCTATAGAAAATTTTGTGTCGTCGATATATTGATAACTATACAATTTTCAATAGAAAATTTTGTGTTATCGATATATCGATAACTATACAATTTTCTATAGAAAATTTTGTGTTATCGATATATCGATAACTATACAATTTTCTATAGAAAATTTGTGTTATCGATATATCGATAACTATACAATTTATCGATAACTACGCAATTTTCTATAAAAAATTTTGTGTTATCGATATATCGAAAACTATACAATTTCCTATAGAAAATTTTGTGTTATCGATATATCGATAACTATACAATTTTCTATAGAAAATTTTGTGTTATCGATATATCGATAACTATAAAATTTTCTATAGAAAATTTAGTGTTATCGATATATCGATAATCATACAATTTTCTATAGAAAATTTTGTGTTATTGATATATCGATAACTATAAAATTTTCTATAGAAAATTTTGTGTTTCGATGTATCGATAACTATAAAATTTTCTATAGAAAATTTTGTGTTATCGATATATCGATAACTATAAAATTTTCTATAGAAAATTTTGTGTTATCGATATATCGATAACTATAAAATTTTCTATAGAAAATTTTATGTTATCGATATATCGATTTTGTGTTATATAAAATTTTCTATAGAAAATTTTATGTTATCGATATATCGATAACTATTAAATTTTCTATAGAAAATTTTGTGTTATCGACATATCGATAACTATAAAATTTTCTATAGAACATTTTGTGTTATCGATATATCGAAAACTATAAAATTTTCTATAGAAAATTTTGTGTTATCGATATATCGATAACTATAAAATTTTCTATAGAAAATTTTGTGTTATCGATATATCGATAACTATACATTTTTCTGTGGAAAATTTTATGTTATCGATATATCGATAACTATTAAATTTTCTATAGAAAATTTTGTGTTATCGATATATCGATAACTATAAAATTTTCTAAAGAAAATTTTGTGTTATCGATATATCGATAACTATAAAATTTTCTATAGAAAAATTTGTGTTATCGATATATCAATAACTCTAAAATTTTTTATAAAAAATGTTGCTTCATCGATACATATTTGAGTTATCGAAATATCAATAACACATCAGTTTTCCATAGAAAATGTGTTATCGATAACAGTACAATTTTTTATAGAAAATTTTGTTTTATCAATATATTGATAACTATAAAATGTTCTTTAGAAAATTTCGATGACTTTATAATTTTCTTAAGAAATTTTTGTGTTGTCGATATATCGATAACTTACAATTTTGTGTTATCGATATATCAATAACTTAGCGATTTTCTATAGAAAATTTTGTGCTGTCGATCTATTTATTACTATAATTTAATTTTCTATAGAAATTTTCTGCCATTAACACACTTTTCTATAGAAAACCGTGTGTCATCATTATATCGATAACTACCATTTTCTATAAAAAAAATTGTGTTATCGATAACTATTTAATTTTCCATAGAAAATGTTGTTTATATACAATTTTCTGTAGAAAATTTAGTGTTATCGATAACTATACAATTTTCTACAGAAAATTTTATGTTATCGATAACTATACAATCTTGTATAGAAAATTTTGTGTTATATATACAGTGGCGGGTACAGCTTTTGGGTTTGGGGGGGGAATTTTTTTTTTTTACTTCGAAAAAAAAAATATAAATTTACCTATGTTGGACGGGCAAAAACAGGGATTCTTTTTTTGATAAAATCATCAAATTCAAAAGTTTTTGCTGTAGGAGGTTTGTTTTTTCATGATCATAAGTATTTCGTTTAGATCATTTTGTTTTAATTTGTCTAAAAAGAAAATTGTACATTTTCGTATACATAGAAATACTCTCAGATTCTAACAAATTTGACGCATAAAAAGTCAAAATCTAAGACTTCTTCTTTACAAAAAATGTCTCAAAATCTGAGACTTTTTTTGTATAAAAAATTTTCAGATTCTAACTTTTTTCCACAAAAAAATCTAAGATTCTGAAACCTTTTATAGAAAGTATCTTATATTTTAAAGCATTTTTAATATATTTTTCTTATAGAAAAGGTCTCAAGTTAGTATATTTGTTTCGTACTGAAAAAAATTTATATTCTGAGACCGTTTTTCTATAGAAAACGTTTCAGATTCTGAGACTTTTTTCCTAAAGAAAGAGTTTCAAATTCTCAGACCTTTTTCCTATAGAAAAAGTCTCAGATTCTTAGACCTTTTTTTGTGAAAAAAGTCTCTGATTCTGAGACCTTTTTCCTATAGAAAAAGTTTCAGATTCTTAGACCTTGATCTTTTTAGAAAAAGTCCCAGATTCTGAGACCTTATTCCTAAAAAAGTCTCAGATTCTCAGACCTTTTTCTCATAGAAAAAGTGTTAGATTCTGAGAGCTTTTTCTTATAGATTTTCCTAAAGAAAAAGTCTCAGATTATAAGACCCTATTCCTATAGAAAAAGTCTGAGATTGTGAAACTCTTTCTAAAAGAAAAGGTACCAGATTATGAGACCTTTTCTTAGCTATATTCTAAGTATGAGTATAAGATTCTGTCACTTTTTTTCTATGATTTTGAGACCTTTTTCCTATAGAAAAAGTCCTAGATTTTGAGACCTGTTTCCTATAGAAAAAGTCTCAGATTCTGAGACATTTTCCCTATAGAAAAATTCTTTAATTCTGGGATTCTGAGACCTTATTCCTATAAAAAAGTCTTAGATTCTAACAATAAGACCTTTTTCCAGAAGAAAAAGTCTCAGATTCTGTGACCTTCATCCAATTGAGAAAGTTTAAACTTCTGAGACTTTTTTTCAACAAAAAAAAGTCTCTGACTTTGAGACATTTTTCTTTTTAAAAAAGACTAAGATTCTGAGACCTTTTTCCTTAGAATAAGTCTGAAATTAAGAGATTCTGATACCTTTTTCCCATAGAAAAAGTCTCAGATTCTTATGCCTTTTTCATTTCGAAAAAGTCTCAGATTCTTATACCTTTTTCTTTTCAAAAAAGTATCAGATTCTGCGACCGTTTTCCTATAAATAAGTCTCAAATTTTAAGACCCATAGACAAATACTCAGATTCTGAGACTTTTAGAATTTGTGAATTCTTCTTCAAAAATCCGAAAAAGAAAATTTTTTAGAATGTGATAAATTTTAGAGTTTCTCTGCACCTTTTCTATAAAAAAAAGTCTCAGAATCTGGAAACTTTTTAATATGTCTCAGATTCTAAGACCTTTTTATACCCTCCAACCACAGTATGGGGGTATACTCACTTTGTCATTCCGTGTGTAACATATCGAAATATCGGTCGGGGACCCCACAAAGTATATATAATATTGATCCATGATAGAATCTAAGACATTCTAGCGATGTCCGTCCGTCCGTCCGTCCGTCTGTAGAAATAACGATGCAGTCCAAACCAAAAGAGTTAGACCCCTGAAATTGGGCAAGAATATCTCTTATGTTACTGGTAAGGTTAAGTTCGAAGATGGGCGAAATCGGACCAGGGGGAAAAAAGTTCCCCCTTAAAGAACTAAAACGACCCCTAAAAAATATGATATTTTTACGAGTTTTTTTTAATTTTTGCTCAACTTATGTAACATTTGTGTGCCATATTATGTTCATAGACCTGCGCTTGGACCAAGGGGGTTAGGAAATTCGATTTTTTTCAGGCCGCCCCCCTTTGGGGGCGTGGTTATAGAAATTAATTAAAAATAACGATAAAATTTTTTTATTTAAGCGTCAATATCATAAACAAATAATTTGTAAACATATAAAGCGGGGTTACAGGTGTCCCCACCAACTGCACCGACCCCCCCCCCCTTACCAAAAAAAAAGACGCCCCTGCAATTTTTTTTTTTTTAATTTTTAACGTGTTGGAGGGTATAAAAGATTCGGCACAGCCGAATTTAACACTCTTACTTGTTTCTTATAGAATAAGTCTCGAATTCCGACACATTTTTGCTATAGAAAAGTCTCAGATTTTTTACAAAGAAAAAATTTTCAATCCTCAAATATTTTCTTTTAGGGATTTTAGTAGAAAAATTCTCAAAATATAAGTACTATTAAAAGATAGCCAAATTCATAATAAGATTGACATATATTTTTTCACAGAAAATTTTCAGATTGAGTCACATTTTTTACTTTAAAAATTTAAAAATTTTCCCTATAAAAATTTTCAGAATTTTTTATATGAAAAATTTTCGGATTTCGAGATAATTTTCATTCGGAATTTTTTTTTTAAAATTTCCTTCTTTCTTTTTTCCTCCTTTTTCTTCCTTTTTCTTTCTTTTTTTCTTTTTTTTCTCTTTTTTTTCCTCTTTTTTTTTCTTTCTGAAATTCGGTCTGGGGGGGGAAATTTCCCCTTTTTCCCCCCCCTTGTACCCGCGCATGTATATATAGCTATACAATTTTCCATAGAAAATTTTGTGTTATCGATATATCGAAAACTATACAATTTTCTATAGAAAATTTTGTGTTATCGATATATCGATAACAATACAGCTTTCTATAGATAATTTTAATTTAGCGATATATCGATAACTTAAAACTTTTCTACAGAAAAAAAAATTAATGTTAATGTTAATGTTAATGTTAATGTTAATGTTAATGTTAATGTTAATGTTAATGTTAATGTTAATGTTAATGTTAATGTTAATGTTAATGTTAATGTTAATGTTAATGTTAATGTTAATGTTAATGTTAATGTTAATGTTAATGTTAATGTTAATGTTAATGTTAATGTTAATGTTAATGTTAATGTTAATGTTAATGTTAATGTTAATGTTAATGTTAATGTTAATGTTAATGTTAATGTTAATGTTAATGTTAATGTTAATGTTAATGTTAATGTTAATGTTAATGTTAATGTTAATGTTAATGTTAATGTTAATGTTAATGTTAATGTTAATGTTAATGTTAATGTTAATGTTAATGTTAATGTTAATGTTAATGTTAATGTTAATGTTAATGTTAATGTTAATGTTAATGTTAATGTTAATGTTAATGTTAATGTTAATGTTAATGTTAATGTTAATGTTAATGTTAATGTTAATGTTAATGTTAATGTTAATGTTAATGTTAATGTTAATGTTAATGTTAATGTTAATGTTAATGTTAATGTTAATGTTAATGTTAATGTTAATGTTAATGTTAATGTTAATGTTAATGTTAATGTTAATGTTAATGTTAATGTTAATGTTAATGTTAATGTTAATGTTAATGTTAATGTTAATGTTAATGTTAATGTTAATGTTAATGTTAATGTTAATGTTAATGTTAATGTTAATGTTAATGTTAATGTTAATGTTAATGTTAATGTTAATGTTAATGTTAATGTTAATGTTAATGTTAATGTTAATGTTAATGTTAATGTTAATGTTAATGTTAATGTTAATGTTAATGTTAATGTTAATGTTAATGTTAATGTTAATGTTAATGTTAATGTTAATGTTAATGTTAATGTTAATGTTAATGTTAATGTTAATGTTAATGTTAATGTTAATGTTAATGTTAATGTTAATGTTAATGTTAATGTTAATGTTAATGTTAATGTTAATGTTAATGTTAATGTTAATGTTAATGTTAATGTTAATGTTAATGTTAATGTTAATGTTAATGTTAATGTTAATGTTACCCGAGTAAAAAAGTTCATATATATTCATATAAAATTATATAAAGCCATCATATATAATCATATATAGTTTAATGCGAAAAATGAGTCGATAAAACGATATAAAAACTTATCAAATTTGATCAAATCTGATCAAATTTGATATAATTTTAATATAATTTTATATAGTTATATGCGAAAATTGGACCCTTTTTTGTATAAAATTGATGCAATTATATATAATTAAATATATTTATATATAAGAAAAAAATGTTTTCCCCCAAAAACGCAAAAAATTGACAAAAAAAAATTTGTTTCCAGGACTTAAAAATTTTTAAAAATATTTTTAGGACTTTGAAAATTTTCAAAAAAAAAACATCTCGACTTAGAAAAATTTTCAAAAGTTATATTGAATTATATGTAAAGGACTTAGATTTTTTTTAAATTTTACTCATATAAGATAACATATAATTTAAAAACAGTTGCATAAAGTTTTATATAAAATTTCTTCAAATATTTTGTTTTATCAAATTATATAAAAAAGAAGACAGAATTTTAAAGTTCATATGTAATTATATAAACGAACTTTAAATCATATGTTATTATATAAAAGTCCATATTTTCTGTTATATAATTTTATATAAGAAACAAATTAGAAGTGCAAATATATAAAATCACATATGATGCAACAAAAAATACATATAGTTTTACAAAATAATATATGTATATATAAAACTATATATAATTATATAGGAACTTTTTTACTCGGGTAATGTTAATGTTAATGTTAATGTTAATGTTAATGTTAATGTTAATGTTAATGTTAATGTTAATGTTAATGTTAATGTTAATGTTAATGTTAATGTTAATGTTAATGTTAATGTTAATGTTAATGTTAATGTTAATGTTAATGTTAATGTTAATGTTAATGTTAATGTTAATGTTAATGTTAATGTTAATGTTAATGTTAATGTTAATGTTAATGTTAATGTTAATGTTAATGTTAATGTTAATGTTAATGTTAATGTTAATGTTAATGTTAATGTTAATGTTAATGTTAATGTTAATGTTAATGTTAATGTTAATGTTAATGTTAATGTTAATGTTAATGTTAATGTTAATGTTAATGTTAATGTTAATGTTAATGTTAATGTTAATGTTAATGTTAATGTTAATGTTAATGTTAATGTTAATGTTAATGTTAATGTTAATGTTAATGTTAATGTTAATGTTAATGTTAATGTTAATGTTAATGTTAATGTTAATGTTAATGTTAATGTTAATGTTAATGTTAATGTTAATGTTAATGTTAATGTTAATGTTAATGTTAATGTTAATGTTAATGTTAATGTTAATGTTAATGTTAATGTTAATGTTAATGTTAATGTTAATGTTAATGTTAATGTTAATGTTAATGTTAATGTTAATGTTAATGTTAATGTTAATGTTAATGTTAATGTTAATGTTAATGTTAATGTTAATGTTAATGTTAATGTTAATGTTAATGTTAAACATTTTATTCTTCATTTTTTTTGATTTTGTTGATAATTCCTTTTATTGTCCCATTGTTCTCCGGTTCAGTGACTAGAAACAGACAAAAATGCAAAATAGATTTTTGTTTCTTGTACAACTCAACTACAATTTATACTGCTATTTCTACTACTGCTGCTTTTTACTTATTCAATAAACAATGTTCATGTTGTTTCTATTGTTAGTGTTATTTGAATTCATTTATAGTTTTAGACAAAAAACCAAAACAGTTTTTCTTGTATTTCGTTTCTTTCGTTTTTTGCTTTTCTTTATATGAAATGAATTTAATTTCAAATGCCACTCACGCTCAATTGAATACAAAACCAAACAAAATGCCAAGCACTTTAGCGTGTACTTTTCATTACACATTTTCTTTGCAATTTTTTCCCCCTTTTTAAGGGAAGCCTGTTGTAGTTTTTAGTTCAGAATTCAAAGAAGTACACTACAAAAAATTTTAAAAGTATTTTTTTAGAAAGATTGTTAGCGAAAGATATGCTAGCGAAATTCCTAGTAATGCCACAAGGCCTGGCATGAAATTTCTAGTAATTTTTGCATGATTTTTTAAATTAAAAATCAGATAAACAAATGAAACACCCAGTATTTTATAGTAAATGTTATGTAAAAAATGCGATAGCAATATTTTTTGAATTTAAACAAGATTACCTTGTTATTTGCATTTATAACTTTATAAATTTGTAAATTTACAAAAAAATATGTAAATTTACACAAAAAAATTTAAATTTAAAAAAAAAATTAGTAAATTTAAAACAAAAATGTATAAATTTACAACAAAAAATATGTAAATTTAAAAAAAAGGCAAAATTACCAAAAAATAGTAAATCTTACAGTTTTTTGGTGTGAATTTACAAATTTTTTTTCTGTAAAATTAATTAAGAATTATGCTAGTAACTTCCATTACTCCATTTCTTATTTTAGAGTGTATTTGCAGTAGTACAATCACTTTTAGTACAGTAGTTATTATTACAACAACTACAAATATATAACATTGCCACCATTATGGCTTTTGTTGTTAAGAAGAAAAAGTGTTAAAGTTTGATCAAGGCAAAGAGTGTTAAAATAACACAAGAGACATAGTCAAAAAAAAGTACAAAAAAAAATGTATAGGAAATACTAGAAAATACCAGACCAAACCATACAAAACACAACACACAATAGCATTTTGTGATAGCAAAATCACTAAATGGAGTAGAAGTTCTAAAACTAACAAACAAAAAAAATAGTAGTAAAAACAAAAAAAAAACATCCTACAATAGTTGAAGTAGTTGGTATAAATGTATTCTGACTATGGCTGGCTAAGCTAATTGAATGAAAGAGGCATTAAAAAAAATTCAAACTTTGAAAAAAATTTTAAAATTCTTTTAACAAAACTTAAATCTAGGAGTTGTGTATTCTAAAAATTATTTTTAAAACAAAAAAAGCGAAATAATTGAAGCAGAGTTATACACATACAAAAAAAAAGCTTTTCACACCCTTTAAATTGAAAGCCGGAATAAAAGTCCAAATCAAAAGGTCTTATTTGCTGAATATTGAGCCGACTATGTCGTATGGTACTGGTTCGTTCAACTTCGTGAATATGCCAAATTTGGCAACGGGGAAAAAATGCCTACGAATTTTCTACTCTTGCCTAAATCATTAAATCATCCCTTGTAAAAATGAATCTGATCCAATTATATTTAAAAAAAAAAATGGTGGATACAATCATGTAAAATATTATCAACTTGTATCTTATTAGATCCAATCAGACACATTGTGATACAAAATGATCCTAAATTTGTCTCTACGCGACTAAAAAAAAGTAATACTGCGCCTTATATCATTTGATCCCAAAAATGGAGGATCCAAAAATATATGATTGCCTCTTATTAGATAAAATTTGATATAATTAGAAAAAAATGAAGAAATCCGCGAATTTAAGGGCTTTAGATGAAAGGCTGTAAACCAAATTTACACTAGAAATATTTCTGCTAGTTATATCATTGTTTTCCATGCAATAAAATTTGGATTTTTTTTTTTTTTTTTTTTGAAAAACCAGTTGAAAATTAGCCAATTTTTAATTACATTTTTTAAGAAAACCGTACCATACATCGAAAAACGGAGTACGCCATTCGAATCAGCATGTCTCAAATATATAGAAACGTTAGTCATACCTCTTGTTTTCTAAAATAGTGGTCAATTTTGTCACGCTGTGTTATGAGACATTTTGCACATAAAAAAATCTCAGATTTTGAGACAACTGATCAAAAATGTTCAGTTTCTGAAACAGTCTCAAAATCTGAGAATTTTTATTAGCACAAAATGTCTCAAAGTCTTTTCTCAGATTCAAAGACATAGAAATATTCTCATTCCGAGATATTTTCGTAGAGAAAAGTACTTAGACACTTTTTGCATAGAAAAATTCTCAGCCTCTGAGACATTTTTCGTATAGAAAAATTTTCAGATTGTGAGACATTTTTTATATAGAAAATTTTTTAGATTGTGAAACGTTTCTCATATAGAAAAACTCTTTAATTCTGAGATCTTTTTCGTAAAGAAAAATTAACAGAATCTGAGATAGTCTCAGATTCTGAGCCATTTTCCCAGATTCTAAGACATTTTTCTTGTAGAAAAATTCTTAGATTCTATTCCTATAAAAAAAATCTCAGATTCTGAGGCATTTTTCCTATAGAAAAAGTGTCAGATTCTAAGACATTTTTCCTAAAGAAAAAGTTTGAGATTCTGCGACATTTTTCCTATAGAAAAAATCTCAGATTCTAAGAAAATTTTCCCATAGAAAAAGTGTCAGATTCTAAGACATTTTTCCTAAAAAAAATTCAGATTCAGAGACATTTTTCCTTTAGAAAAAGTGTCAGATTTTAAAAAATTTTTCCTAAAAAAACTGTCAGATTCTGGGACATTTTGCTATAGAAAAAGACTCAGATTCTGAGACATTTTTCCTATAGGAAAAGTCTCAGATTCTGAGACATTTTTCCTATAGGAAAAGTCTTAGATTCTGAGACATTTTTCCTATAGAAAAAGTCTCAGATTCTGAGACATTTTTCCTATAGAAAAAGTCTCAGATTCTGAGACATTTTTCCTATAAAAAAAGTCTCAGATTCTGAGACATTTTTCCTATAGAAAAAGTCTCAAATTCTGAGACATTTTTCCAATAGAAAAAGTCTCAGATTCTGAGATATTTTTCCTATAGAAAAAGTCTCAAATTCTGAGACATTTTTCCTATAGAAAAAGTCTCAGATTCTGAGACATTTTTCCTATAGAAAAAGTCTCAGATTCTGAGACATTTTTCCTATAGAAAAAGTCTCAGATTCTGAGACATTTTTCCTATAGAAAAAGTTTCAGATTCTGAGACATTTTTCCTATAGAAAAAGTCTCAGATTCTGAGACATTTTTCCTATAGAAAAAGTCTCAGATTCTGAGACATTTTTCCTATAGAAAAAGTCTCAGATTCTGAGACATTTTTCCTATAGAAAAAGTCTCAGATTCTGAGACATTTTTCCTATAGAAAAAGTCTCAGATTCTGAGACATTTTTCCTATAGAAAAAGTCTCAGATTCTGAGACATTTTTCCTATAGAAAAAGTCTCAGATTCTGAGACATTTTTCCTAAAGAAAAGTCTCAGAATCTGAGACATTTTTCCTATAGAAAAAGTCTCAGATTCTGAGACATTTTTCCTATAGAAAAAGTCTCAGATTCTGAGACATTTTTCCTATAGAAAAAGTCTCAGATTCTGAGACATTTTTTCTATAAAAAAAGTCTCAGTTTCTGAGACATTTTTCCTATAGAAAAAGTCTCAGATTCTGAGACATTTTTCCTATAGAAAAAGTCTCAGATTCTGAGACATTTTTCCTATAGAAAAAGTCTCAGATTCTGAGACATTTTTCCTATAGAAAAAGTCTCAGATTCTGAGATATTTTTCCTATAGAAAAAGTCTCAGATTCTGAGACATTTTTCCTATAGAAAAAGTCTCAGATTCTGAGACATTTTTCCTATAGAAAAAGTCTCAGATTCTGAGACATTTTTCCTATAGAAAAAGTCTCAGATTCTGAGACATTTTTCCTATAGAAAAAGTCTCAGATTCTGAGACATTTTTCCTATAGAAAAAGTCTCAGATTCTGAGACATTTTTCCTATAGAAAAAGTCTCAGATTCTGAGACATTTTTCCTATAGAAAAAGTCTCAGATTCTGAGACATTTTTCCTATAGAAAAAGTCTCAGATTCTGAGACATTTTTCCTATAGAAAAAGTCTCAGATTCTGAGACATTTTTCCTATAGAAAAAGTCTCAGATTCTGAGACATTTTTCCTATAGAAAAAGTCTCAGATTCTGAGACATTTTTCCTATAGAAAAAGTCTCAGATTCTGAGACATTTTTCCTATAGAAAAAGTCTCAGATTCTGAGACATTTTTCCTATAGAAAAAGTCTCAGATTCTGAGAAATTTTTCCTATAGAAAAAGTCTCATATTCTGAGACATTTTTCCTATAGAAAAAGTCTCAGATTCTGAGACATTTTTCCTATAGAAAAAGTCTCAGATTCTGAGACATTTTTCCTATAGAAAAAGTCTCAGATTCTGAGACATTTTTCCTATAGAAAAAGTCTCAGATTCTGAGACATTTTTCCTATAGAAAAAGTCTCAGATTCTGAGACATTTTTCCTATAGAAAAAGTCTCAGATTCTGAGACATTTTTCCTATAGAAAAAGTCTCAGATTCTGAGACATTTTTCCTATAGAAAAAGTCTCAGATTCTGAGACATTTTTCCTATAGAAAAAGTCTCAGATTCTGAGACATTTTTCCTATAGAAAAAGTCTCAGATTCTGAGACATTTTTCCTATAGAAAAAGTCTCAGATTCTGAGATATTTTTCCTATAGAAAAAGTCTCAGATTCTGAGATATTTTTCCTATAGAAAAAGTCTCAGATTCTGAGACATTTTTCCTATAGGAAAAGTCTCAGATTCTGAGACATTTTTCCTATAGAAAAAGTCTCAGATTCTGAGACATTTTTCCTATAGAAAATGTCTCAGATTCTGAGACATTTTTCCAATAGAAAAAGTCTCAGATTCTGAGACATTTTTCCTATAGAAAATGTCTCAGATTCTGAGACATTTCTCCCATACAAAAAGTCTCAGATTCTGAGACATTCTGAGATTCTGAGAAATTCTTCATATAGAAAAAGTCTCAGATTCTAAAAAAATTTCTCTAGAAAAAGTTTGAGATTCTGAGACATTTTTCCTTTCAAAAAATGTTTCCTATAGAAAAAGATCCTGTGACCTTTTATACATAATTTTTTTTTTTTCTTATAGAAAAAGTCTCAGATTCTGATACATTTTTTCTATAGAAAGCTCAGATTCTAAGAAATTTTCCTAAAGAAAAAGTCTCCGGTTCTGAAACATTTTTTCTACAGAAAAAGTCTTGTATTGTGAGAGATTTATTCTATAGAAAAAGTCTCAGATTCTGGGAGATTTTTTCTATAGAAAAGTTTCAGATTCTGACACTCAATGTTTAAAAAATATTATAATTAAAAAAAAAAATCATTTAAAAACAACCATTAGAAAAATTAAAAAAAAGTTTCTGATATGTAAAAATAATAAAATTGGAAAATTAGGGGAGATTCTGTTCTTACATTTGCTATCACTACCCAGCAAAAATAAATCGAGATTTTGGCGACACTGCATCTTTTTATAGCATACCGAAGCGCATCCAAAGAGCGCTCTTGGGGGTGCAATAAAATTAAGGAAAACATTTTTAATTTTTTGTTAAGATATTTTATATAAAACTTATAATATAAAATTATTTTTTGATCAAATTTAACACTTGCTTTTCTTTTTAAAATTTTTAACACTTTTTGCGTGAAAACGCATGAGTTTTGGACAAAGACACATGATTTGACTGCATCATTATTGTGCATTAATCGGCGCTGCAAAGAGTGCTTCAATCATAACATTTTTAACACATTTTGAATGATGATAAAAAGGCCAACAAAAAAACAACAAATACTTATTTCCAATTGTATTCAAGAAATTGAAATTTTTATTTCCAAAATTTTGTAAATGCTTTTTTGAAAATTCCATTTGTATTTCAAAACTTTCCATTTAGATTTCAAAATTTTATAATTGCTATTAAGAAAATTTTATTTTAATTAAAAAAAAATCCATGTATATTTTAGAAATTTCTAATTGTATTTCAAAAATAGTCAATTGTATTTCAGATTTTCCAATTGTATTTCAGAAATAGTCAGATGTATTCATTCGTCTTTATTCTGCTTAAATCAGCTCTAAAATGATACATGAATTCACTGCATCTTTAGAGCGCATTAATCAGCGCTCTAAAGACACATGATTTCAGTGCATCTTAATAGCGCTTTTTCGGTGTATCCAACTAGCGCTCTAAAGAGTGACATCGCCTTAGAGAATCATGCATGAATTCAGCAGGATTGGATGGGCTCCTTAACATGAGTATCCAAAAGCTGCTGCCAGTTCAGCAAAATTTCTGATGGGTAGTGGCGTCCTAGGACAAGTACAAATATTGAAAAAATATTTTATAAAATTTAATCATCTAAAATTTGAAGTCCTTTTAAAAGGAAACAGGATCACGAAAAGAAAAAGTGTAAATGCAGTTTTACTTCGTTTAATCTCTTGTTTAAAACGTATATTATCCAGTTCGTGTTCAACAACTTTTTTCATTTTTGTCGAACGGTGTATTAACACAAAATGAATGCTATTCAACAAAAATTTACCCAATTTATAATAGTAAGATTAGAGGCATTTTCTAAATTTTCAGGCTCTGAGACATTTTTTCTTCAGAGTCTATAGTTGAAGGTTTTAATTTCCGAGAAAATAATTTTCAGGTTCTATTTTCTGGGTGAAAGCTTTATAGATTTGGAAACATTTCCCTTCAGAAAAATTTTTATGTTCTGAAATGTTTTCTAGTATTTTTTTTTTCTAGAAATAAAGAAGCGATGCTGCCAGGCACTGGCATTTAATTTTTTCTGATATGTTGGATCCCCAAAAACTGTACTATTTCAAGTTTTGAAAAAAAAAAAATAATACTGTCACCTACGACATCTGTAGGGTACCTCAAAAAGTCTACCTCTTAAATGTTGAAAAAAGTAAGGCCATTTAATATTGTAAATGCACTATATATGACCATAACGAAAAACTACATGTTTGTAAGTTACTTTGTACTTTGTTCGTATAACAACTATGAAAAAGTAAAAAAAGTGGCATAAGTTTCGATGCTAACGTAATTGAAAATGAAAGGGAAAGTATCCTGAGGTGTCCTCGCCGATTTTTATGAAACTTAGCAAAGTTACAGAGGAGGTAAAAAAGGGATCCGTATTTTTGTAAGCAGCCCATTTAAATTTTCAAGATGTTAAAAGTTTCTTGAAAACTTACAACTCATTGGGACACTTTCCTTGTCAGCAAAGTCTGGAATAAGTAAACAAAAAAAAAAAACACTAAAAAAGAAACTTTCTAAAACAAAACTTGTTGGTAACTAGCAAAGAAACACTAAAACGAAAAAGAAAAAAACTAAATGAAAGAATTACTAGAAATTGAAACAAATATTTAAAAACAAAAAAAAAGAAAGAAAACAAAAAACTTTTAATAAAATGACCAAATATTGAAAACTTGTTTGTTTGTCTTAACCAAGTGATTGTGAAGAAGCCTATTTAGATGTTTGGCCAAAAAGTATTTTCTATCAAATAATGTTGTTTTAAAAGTAATCACTAAACTTTTATACAAAGCAACATAAGTTTCTATGAATTTGAATGTTTTCGAAGAAATTTTTTTATTAAGAAATTTTTGCAAAGCATTAGCAAAAACTGCCATTTAATATAAATGAATTTGTCGTTAGAGTATTTTTTTCTTCTTTATTCTCAAAAGAAAATTTCTTGTTATAGAAATAGTTTCAATTTTCATTTTCTTTTTTTGTTGTGTTTTATAAAATCTTAATTATGCAAAAGTTTTATTGAAACTTTGTAGAAAGTTTTTTTTTTTATACCCTCCACTTAGTGATAGAGGGTATATATAAGTTTGTCATTCCGTTTGTAACTCATCGAAATATCGGTCTGGGACCCCATAAAGTGTATATATTCATGATGCCCGATCGATTTTAAGACGATCTAGCGATGTCCGTCCGTCCGTCTGTCCGTCTGTCTGTCTGTCTGTTGAAGACACGCTAACTTTTGAATGACTTTACGGAGGCTCCTGAAATTTGGCATAAATGTTGGGCATTTACCTGGTCAGGTTGGTATTGCAATCCAGCGAAATCGGACCAGTGGTTCAAAAGTTCAAAAGTTATAAGCAAATGAGTGAATTTCGGCAAGGGTTTTTCTGGAATTTACGAGATAAAACACACGGTAGAGCTAAAACACCTCAATTCAACCGAGCAGTTGACCGCACCCCCTCCAAATTTAATGAAATTAAGTACTGGGGTTTACTTTAACAAAAAAAAGATTTTGCCAATTTTTCAGGCTTCTGGGGATTCCAGTATTCAAGTTATGAGGTCTTGAAAATTAACAAAATCGTGTATATTTGACAAAAGTGTTCCGAGATAAATAAAGATAACTCGAAAAGTAAAAACACTACAGGTCTCAGTCAGGTTGCAAATAATAGGTAATGAGACAGCCTTTAAAATAACATTCCCCAAGATTTTTTTTGAAAAAGGTCAAAGGTCATTGATTTTAACCTTCATTTTTGGAGAGCTATATCTCAAAAAACGATATTTTTAAAATTTTTGATAAAATATATGTTGTTAAGAATCACCTATACTACTTAAGTTTAAATTTTCAGGATGGAGTCTTCATTGGAACATTTTATATTAATAGAAACATTGTGACAGGAAAGAAAAAGCGGTGTAATTTCCCTTAGAAAAAAAAATATTTTTTTTGTCTTTGAAATTCTGGTACCAAAACTCATTTTTCTGAATGTTTTTGACGTGCTGAGTCCAAATATGACCTGTGAACTGGTCTATCGTTATTACTTTTCAAGATATATGCACCTAAATGTTCAAAAAAAACGCAGCAATAGCATTTGAGCAATTTTTACACATTTATGTGCTGATATCTTGAATAGTAATAGCGATAGACCAGTTCAAAGGTCATATTTGAACTCAGCACGTCAAAAACATTCAGAAAAACGAATTTTGGTACCATAATTTCAAAGAAAAAAAAAAATATTTTTTTTTCTAAGGGAAATTACACCGCTTTTTCTTTCCTGTCACAATGTTTCTATTAATATAAAAAGTTCCAATGAAGTCTCCATCCTGAAAATTTAAACTCAAGTAGTATATGTGATTCTTAACAACATATATTTTTTCCAAAATTTTAAAAATATCGTTTTTTGAGATATAGCTCTCCAAAAATTAAGGTTAAAACCAATGACCTTTGACCTTTTTCAAAAAAAAATCTTGGGGAATGCCATTTTAAAGGCTGTCTTATTACCTATTATCTGCAACCTGACTGAGACCTGTATTGTTATTACTTTTTGAGTTATATTTATTTATCTCAAAACACTTTTGTCAAATATTTACGATTTTGCCAATTTTCAAGACCCCATATCTAGGGAAGAAAAACTACCAGAAGTCCAAAATTTTGGCACTATGATTTTTTTGTAAGGGCCCAACTATATTCCAAGTTTCATCAAATTCGAAAGGGGTAAGGTCAAAAATGCTACTTTTTTCGGTTGAATTGAGGTGTTTTAACTCGGTATCTTTCGAACGGCAACTCTGAGGGTGCTGAAGTGTGGCATATATATTTGTCGTTCCTCGTGTCCGGTTCGTCTTAAATTTCAGCCAAATCGGTCCAGCGGTTCAAAAGTTATTAGCAAAACCGTAAATTTCAGATTAGTATCACCTTAAATTCACGTGTTGAAAACCCGTTAAACATGTTTTAAAACATTTGTAAGTCAAAAAAATATTTTACAAGGTATTTTTGTCACACAAAAATATTTTTACACTAAAACAAAAAAAAAAAATATACTCAAAAAAAATTTTACACTCAAAAAAAATTTTACACTCAAAAAAAAAATTACACTCAAAAAAAAATTTACACTCAAAAAAAAATTAGTAAATTATTTTTTTTTCAAAAATTACTAAAAAGAAGTTTTTTTACACAAAGTAAAATATTTCTTACCAAAAATGTTATTTTTTTCACGTTACAAAATTTACTATCACTTAAAAAGGGCATTGTGGAGGGTATTCATAGATTCGGCCAAGTCAAATTTAACTTTTCTACTTGTTTTTTTGTTAAGTTTCTGCAACATTTTTCATGTTCATTTAATAAAGTATTGTTGCTGAGTTTTAGTTATTTTTTTCTTTGCTGCAATCCCTTTTCATTTTTTTGTTGCTTTTTCTTGTTTAGTTCGTTAAGTAGAAATAAATATTTGATTTTTATTGAAATTGAAAGAGTTTTCTACGAAATTCTTGTTGTAACAAGCTTAAAAATAATAGTTTTTCTTATCGATTTGTTGGAAGTAGTTTGTGCAACAGGATTTTACTTAAGTAATTCTAGGATTTTATTGAATTAAGGAAGTTTTATACAAAGCGTATGATTAATATTTATTTATACATAGAAATAAATTCAATTAAAGGGGCTTTAAATAAAAAAAAAACTGCCTTCATGAGAGTAATTTTAAAACAGCTAAAAAAACGCAATATTTTTTAATTCTGTTTTTTAACTTGATAATGTTTTTAGGCTGATGTCTAATTTTAAAAAAGTTGCAGGGCGCCACCTCAGTTTGAATATAAGTTAACAATTAACGAAAAAGAAAAAAAGAATTACTTTTTTCCGTTTTCTTAAAACCAAAAATTTTAATAACTTGGGTTTGTAACTCGGATAATAATTCACCTCGTGGTGAATAAAACCGTTTTTCACCAGCTGGTGAATAAAAAAACATAATTATTTTTCAACAAAAAAATTTTTTTTTTTCAATCAAATTTTTTTGTTTCATCAAATTTTTTTTTGTTTCATCAATTTTTTTTTTTTTTTTTCACCAATTTTTTTTTCTATCAAATTTTTTCTTTCCATTAATTTTATTTTTTTCGTCAATTTTTTTTTGTTTCATCAAACTTTTTTTTATAATTTTTTTTTTTTCATAAATTTTTTTTTTTTTATGAAATTTCTTTTTTCATTATTTTTTTTTTCAACAATTTTTTTTTTTTGCATCAAAAATTTTGTTTGTGTTAAATTAAAATCTTCTGTTGACGTCACACACTTAACATCTGTAATGAAATACGAACCAACATCTGTTGTTAGTTTGTCAAGCAGAGCGATAGCCCAGATGGTAGAGTGCTTGCTTTGCAAACTGATGGAAAATTTCAAGAACGTGGGTTCTATTCCAATCAGAGTTAAGTCTGTTGATGAAAAAACATATAGAAAAGACAGTCTTACAAAAAATCAAACAATTTAAATCTAATGAAATTTTCTCCACTGATGAAGTAGAGGTGGCTACAGAAACCATGGTCTGGAATAAATCCACATTAAAAATAATCTTTAGAAATACAATGTTTTCTACTTCAATCACAAACCCTTAATAAAATTTTTTTTCATCAAATTTTTTTTTTTCATTAATTTTATTTTTTTTTTCATCAAAATTGTTTTTCATCAAAATTTTTTTTTTCATAATTTTTTATCATATTTTTTTCATCAATTTGTTTTCATCAAATTTTTTTATAAAAAATTTTTTTTATCAATTTTTTTCTCACGAAAAAATTTTGTTTTCATATTTTTTTTTCATCAATTTTTTTTACATAAAAAAATTTTTCTTTTCATCAAAAAAATTTATCAAAAACTTTTTTTCATCAAAATTTTTTTTACCAAAAATTTTGTTTTAATTAAATTTTTTTTAACATAATTTTGTTTTTCGTGAAAAAATTATCATTTTTTTTTTACCAAAACTACCTTTTTACCAAGTCTAAGCTTTTCGCATAAAAATTTTCCATTTGTTTATCAAATGCACATAAAACAAGTGAGACCCAGCAAAACTTTGGTAATGGGTAGTGATTATATAACACATTACCAGGTAATGTATATACCTTATTTGTAGCATTATTTTAGGATGTCTTACCAAACATTTGTTCCACAACGTATTATTTTAAAGTGAAAAATAAGGCATTACTAATAATTTGCTACGTAATGCATGATTATTGGAAAAATGTATTTCATATTTATTATTTCTAAACATTATATCATGGATGATTTATATTTGGTTACATTATGCATTATTTAAAAGTTTGAAATAATGCATTATTTAGAATTAAATGCATAATGCATTACAATAACATAAAAAATAATTAGTTTATAAAAAAATGCATAAGTTTAAACTAGAGATGGGCTCACGACAAGAAATTTCTAACGACACACACTCACTAGCATATTATATCTACTTACACTCACTTACAATCACGTGAGTAAATTTAATACAAAATTACTTTTTCACTACTCGTAACACCTTATATATTACGTTCTGGTATGCTATATTATATACCTTACTCGTAACCTATAAAATATCATATATTTTACACCATACTGGTATTCTTCGTTATAAATTTATGACTTATTTTATACCTTACTGGTATTCTATGTGATAATGTGGATGCATTACTTTGAGTCTCATCGCCTGTTAAAATCATCAATGCTGCAATGTATAAAATAAGAGATCATATACCTTATTTTATACCTTATTTGGTAATCTAAGTTTTGCTGGGGAGTATTATATTCTTTGGTGCCGAATCTTTTATACTCTCCAAAATGTAAAAAAAAAACACTTTTTTGCACTTATTTTTGCACTCACTTACGAAATGTACAGCTCTTTTGGTTTTTTAATGGGGTCCTCGACTGATATTTCAATTCGTTTTGCATGGAATAGCAAAGTTATATAACATTATTTTTCTAAAAAAACTTTGCTTTGGCAAGTACACCCAAATCTTCCGCAAAATATTATCATGATTTAATGTTTTGGGCAAGAGTACAAAATTCGCAGCCAATTTTTTATTGAAAGATAAACTATTTATATATTTTTAAAATTTTATAACACAAAATTTGGTCAACTATAATTTCCGGTGTTGCCATTTAATTTCAAATTGCTTTTTTTAAAGAACAAAATCGGCTGCAGTTATACAGCTAAAACTACCTAACCGATTTTGATGAGATTTTTATCATTTGTAGATTATTAAATTCTCTGGTACTTACCGTGGCCATTTTTAGCAAAATATTGATTTTTGTTAAAGTTATCTTAATGTAAACTTTAAAAATGGAAAAAACTACTTTTCTTCTTTCATTAAAAACATAATTGGGCCAAAGTTTCAAAAAATGGCCACAGAAAGTACTAGAAAATTTAATAATCTACAAATCAAAAAAAAAAAATCATTAAAATCGGTCCAGTAGTTTTTTCTGCAAAACTGCAGCCGAATATGTCCTTTAAAAAAATCAAGGAGTGGCAATCCTGGAAATATTAGTTGACCAAATTTTGTGTTATAAAATTTTAAAAATATTACAATAATTTATTTTTAAAATTAAAATTTAAAAAAAAAAAATTAAGATTTAAAAAAAAAACCTAAACAAATTCGTTCTCTAACCAGTTCGTAGACTTTGAGATAAACTTTCATTTAAACTTAGTTTAAGCCAAAATCGATAATTTTAATCGGTGCCGTCCATCGATCAAAGTTTTGAATTTTTGGAAAGTTTCTACCAAAATTTTGAACTTTTGAAAAACTAAAAAATAAAAATATCTCGCGATACACTCAAAAAAAAAAAATTGTAAAATAAATTTTTTCTCCCTACTATTTGACAAGAATTCCTTTTTATTTTACAACCTTTTTAGCAATAATTTTGTAATTTAACAAGCATTTTACCAAAAAAATTGTAAATTTACAATTTTTTGAAGCGATAAAACGTTCAAGGAGGTTTAGTGATTTTATTACATTTTTTGCTACCTCCTATTTTACGAGAATTCCTAGTAAAACTTACGAACTTTTTTGTAATTTTACAAGCTTTTTACCAATAAAATTGTAAATTTACAACATTTTTGGCAAAATAAAACTTACAAGAAATTCTCGTAAATTTATTAGAATTTTTTTGTAAAAAGTCTTGGACATTTGCAAAATTACAAGAAAAACTGTAAAATTACCAATAAAATGTAAATTTCAATCGAAACTGTAAAATTACCAATAAAATTAAAATTTCGATATAAAATTATTGGTTAAAAAACAAGAAAAACGGTCAAATATTGGTAAAATGTGATTACGAGGTTTTTTTTTTAGTGTACAAATATAAAAAATTTCTAAAATCACTCGAGCGGTTTTCGAGGCCATTTGAAATTTGTCAAAAAATATGCAAAAATTTCAGTTTTTTCCTTCATTCAGAAATTAAAACAAGTGGAGAAGTTAAATTTGACTTGGCCGAATTTATGAATATCCTCCACAATGCCGTTTTTAAGTGATAGTAAATTTTTTAACGTGAAAAAAATAACATTTTTGATTAGAAACAATTTATTTTGTGTAAAACAACTTTTTTTTAGTAATTTTTGAAAAACAAAAAATAATTTCCTAATTTTTTTTTTGAGTGTAAAATTTTTTTCGAGTGTATTTTTTTTTCTTTTAGTATAAAAATATTTTTGAGTGACAAAAATACGTTGTAAAATATTTTTGTGACTTACCAATGTTTTTAAAACTATTTTAACTGGTTTTTAAGAACGGGAATTTAAGGTGAAACTAATCTGAAATTCACGGTTTTGCTAATAACTTTTGAACCACTGGATCGGTTTGATTGAAATTCAATACAAACCAGGCCACTCCCAGCAAAACTTAGATTACCAAATAAGGTATAAAATAAGGCATAGGATCTCTTATTTTATACATTGCAGCATTGATGATTTTAACAGGCGATGAGACTCAAAGTAATGCATATACATTATCACAAAGAATACCAGTAAGGTATAAAATAAGTCATAAATTTATAACGAAGAATACGAGTAATGTATAAAATATAGCATACCAGAACATAATATATAAGGTGTTACGAGTAGTGAAAACGTAATTTTGTATTAAATTTACTCACGTGATTGTAAGCGAGATAAAATATACTCCTGAGTGAGTGTGTGTCATTAAAAAATTTTTATTTTTTATGTTATTGTAATGCATTATGCATCCAATTATAAATAATGCATTATTTCAAACTTTGAAATAATACATAATGTAACCAAATATAAGTCATCCATGATTTAATGTTTAGAAATAATAAATATGAAACACATTTTTTCCAATAATCATGCATTACGTAGCAAATTATTAGTAATGCATTATTTTTTACTTTAAAATAATACGTTGTGGAACAAATGTTTGGTAAGACATCATAAAATAATGCTACAAATAAGTTATATACATTACCTGGTAATGTGTTATATAATCACCACCCATTACCAAAGTTTTGCTGGGCTGCAACGACAAATATATACACTCTAAAAAACAACAACAAACTCAAATAATTTACTACTATAAATTCGGTAAATTTTTAATAATTTTAAGTATAATTACGCAATTTGTGTAAATTTACCCAATTTATAGTACACACAAAATAATTATACACTAAAAGGTTTAGTAAGTGATATTGTACCCAAATATACTAATTAGTTACTAATTTTAGTATCTTCAAAGTACTAAAATTAGTAATTTTTACTGGTTTTGACTAATATTAGTTAAAAATTTTAGTATTGGTTACCAATTTCTGCACTAGGTCCTTTTGGACTAAAATTAGTTAAATTTTTAGTATTGAATACCCACGTTTTTTTTTTGGGTGTAGGAAACTGAAATCACTTTAATTAGAGTGTATGCTGAGCTTCATCATCCTCAGAATTGCCTTTTGAAAGTTAGAGTGTTTCTTATCTCGTAAATTCACGAAAATCCCCTGCCAAAATTCAGTCTTTTGCGCATAGCTTTTTAACCACTAGACCGATTTCGCTGGATTGTAATACCAACCTGACCAGGTAAATGCCCAACATATATGCCAAACTTCAGGAGCCTCCGTAAAGTCTTTCAAAAATTAGCGTGTTTTCAACAGACAGGCAGACGGACGGACGGACATCGCTAGATCGTCTTAGAATCGATCGAGTGTCATGAATATATATACTTTATGGGGTCCTAGACCAATATTTCGAGGTGTTACAAACGGAATGACAAACTTATATATACCCTCTATCACTAGAGTGGAGGGTATAAAAATATTTTTTTCCATTGACAATTTCACAGAGATTGAGACAAGCTGCAATTTTTTTTATTCATAACGTTAATTTTAATTCATAACGCCCATCGATCAATTTTTAGAGTTTTGGTGAAATTTTTTTTGAGAACCAAAAATTTTGATAAAAGAGCGCTACACTCAGAAAATTATGTAAGTTACTACATGTAAGTTGTTTATATATTTTACAGTAGTTAGTTGTTTTCAACTACAAAGTCAGTTGTTTTTGTTTGAAAAATATCAAACAACTATTTCTGTTAGTTATTTTAAATAGTTTTTTTTTAACAACTAACAAAAAAGTACTGTGCTGTAGTAACAGTAATTTAAAGTAGTTTATTTTATTTTTTTATCTCTGAAAAATTTTTTAAGTATTTGTTCAAAAAATAAAAATAAATTTTCTTTTTTTTTTATTTTTCACAACTTTTGTTTTTTAAAAAAAAAAAAAAAACTTGGAAAAAATTTGGTCTTAAAATTTTTTTTTTTTTGAAAAATTTTTTGAAAAAAAATTATATATTGATTATTTTATTTTTATTACATTTTAGTTGTTTTGACTACAAATGTTAGTAGTTTTTACTACATAAATCAGTTGTTTTTTGTCAGTTAAAATAACTGACATTGTTAGTTGATTTAACTGAAAAAGTAGTTGACCCCAAAACAACTTACAAAGTAGTTATTTTAACTGACATTTTCAGTTGGTTTTACTAACATAATTTTTTGAGTGTACGAGTTAAAAGATAGATTTTCTTTAAATTAGTTATAAATGAAGGTTTGTCTCAAGCTAATCAGAGGGGAATAGGGAAATAGAATTAAGGGAATCACAATGGGGATAATGACCTCCGAGTGAATTCGCCAAATGCCAAACGCCTATCCAAACTTACCTAACCTCCATGAAAGGGGGAAACAAATATTTTTATTTATAATTTTTTAGCCGAACTACAATCAACAAGTTTTGGGAATTTTTTTTAACTTTTTGACCGTAGGAAAAAACGGCCATTTGCTTGTAAATTTCATATAACGATATCTCGAAAACCGTTTAACCGATTTTGATCAACCATAAGTCATCAATAAAAATTATAATTTTTTCGTACTAAGAATATGGACCAAAACTTCACAAATATGTATTTTGTGTCATGTATTGTTACTACTGCATCAAATAGCAGTAATAAAAATAAAAGTAAAAAAAAAAAACTTTTTTTGCATGTCCTTGCAAACCTATAAAAGTGTATCCTTGAAGTCGTTAAAGTGTTACAAACAAATACAAACAATAGTTTTTCAAGTCTTATAAAAATATGGTCAAAATCTAAAGGAAATTTAACCCAGCCAAAATCAAAATATCAAGCAGAGAAGAAATATGATTGTGGCAACCATAATTTTAGAGCGTCGTATTATGATCGAAAATTTTATCATAATATTTTTAATGCAACCAAAAGATTTTTGCAGCAATCATGTTATTATCCTAAATATTCAAAAAATTATAATTTAAGACCATAATATGATTGCTACAAAAATTTTATGATAGCTAAAAACATATTATGATACGATTTTCAAGAAAAACACCGTCCGACAGCCAATATTAAACATGATCCGTATGATATACGTCTGAAAGTAGACATCAAATGGAGTAAAACTACATTTACAGTTTTCATTTCGTGGTCCGCTTTCCTTTTAAAAGGACTTCATAGTTTTAAGGGATACATTTTGTAAAATATTTTTGAAATATTTGTAGCTGTCTTAGGATAACACTGACAAGGGAAGTCTCCCTGGTGTCACCCTCCGATCTTCATGGAATTTGGTAATGTTGTTAAGAACGAAAATTAATTCGACACGAATTTTTTTCAGCGGCCCAAACTCATTTTTAGAGGGGTCGATTTGTATGGGGGGAAATTGACCTTTTTCAGTTTTTCACGATTTACGCCTATTTAAACAAAACAACGGGCCAAAGAAGTTAATATTGTTCGACTTATTATCAAAAATGTCCCAAAATTTTGGTATTTTACTCAATATGACGAAAAGTTGTGCTTGTTTGGACACGTTCTTAGCACACGTACATAGGTTTTCCAATGACCTTTCATTTGGTATGTAACATGACTAGGTTTCTTTGAATAATATAGGAGATAAACGAAAAAAACTGAAAAATGGCCTTGTCTTCCCCCCTCCTTTTTACCCCCTAAATATGAATTTGGGCCGCTAAAAAAAATACGTGTATGTCATCAAAATATTTTGTTGAAACTTTGAATGATATTGAAGGATACATTTTTGAAAGGACGTAACTTACCTCCTTTTTCCTGATATGTAAAAATAATAAAATAGGGAAATTAATGGAGATCCTCCCCCTAGGACAAGTACAAATATTAAAAAAAAATATTTTATAAAATTAAATCCTCTAAAATTTTGAAGTGCTTTTGAAAGGAAAAAGGATCACGAAAAGAAAAAAATATAAATGCTGTTTTACTACATTTAGTCTCTAGTTCGAAACGTATATTATCCAGTTCGTGTTCAACGACTTTTTTCATTTTTGCGGGACGGTGTTATTTGACGCTCTTAAATTATGGTTGCGACAATCATATCTCTTCTCTGAGTGCTTGACATTTGAAAATACATCAAAATTTTAATATTCGAGGTCTCTGGAAATTTATATGATTTTTTTTTTTTGTCACTGTCATATTTTTAGCCAACAGAAAATGTTTTATTTTATGTCTATTACCTTTTCATTAAAATAAATATTTTCCAAAGTAAGCATATTCTTCTTTAATATGGATTAATGATTTTTTTGATATTCACATAAAAAACACTTATCTTAACCAAAAATCCTAAAAATCCTTTTTTATGTTTGCCAGCCATTAAACCATTAGTAAATAAACCACTTATAGTCTGCACGTATCAAACTCCAAAAAAAAAAGAAAAACAAAACCGATTTTTCCAAATACGCAGGATCACTCACATGAAATAAAATACTAAAAAACAGATTCAAACTAGAGATAAAACCAAATTTTCTGTCAAACTAAAACCACATCAAAACCAATTTTGCAAATTTTAAATTCTACCAAATACACTTGAGCATGCATGAGTAAAAATCTTTTAGTTTTTTTTATTTGTAATAAAAAATACATGACTGGAAAAATGTAAAAATTGTACATATAAAACAAAAATCCTGTATAAAAAAAATTACAATAGAAAAAAAAAACTGTAATCAGAGATGGACAATTTTTGGGACAATTTTAATCGGATAAAAAATAATTTCAAAATTACACAAAAACTACTAAACTAAAAAAATTTCGAAAAAAAATTTTAAGAAAAAATTGGTGGTCACACGAATTTTTGGTTAAAAGTGCAAATTTTTTCTACTGTATTTAAGCATTTTCATTTTTTGTTTGAGTTGTTGGAAAAATTAGTTAGTAACTGAATAAAAACTATTGGATTACACAGGGCAACACTTTTTTTGCCAAGGTTCTGATAGCTAATTTTAGGTAATAGGGGTACGCTGATTTCAAATCTGGCTACCGTTTTTTTGGGTCAGCTCTAGTTTCCGAGATAAAGCCTACGGAAACTTTGAAAATATGCTATTTTTGGCATTTTTGTGAGTCTATATTTACCAACACTAGTCTTACATCCAAAAAGTGAATGACGATTTTAGGTATGTTAGATATGCTGATTCCAAAAATGCTCTTACTTTTGTTGAGTCATCTTTAGTTTTTGAGATATAGCTTAAATTTTTTTTTTTTTTAATTTATGTCCTCTTTAATTTTATCTGAATATTTATGCCCTTTTTAATAACTCGAAAATTAAGCTGTCAGAAAAAGCTAATACCAGTTTTGTAATCCTGGCATCCAATAATGTTAAGTTCGTGTTTAAAAAATAATTTTTGGAAACAATTGGAAAACAGATTCGGAATCAGCACACTAAAATCCATATAAATCAGTTGTCAAAGCTCAGGCAAATTGAAAAAGTTCAAATTTTGTCAACCTGTTTTATTGTTTAAATTTGAAATGTTGGAACTTAGAAAAAATCTAAGTTAGAAATATTTTCAAAAATTTTTTTAAAAAATTTTCTAAAAATAATTTCATTTTCCAGATCGACCCTCGTAGCACATTTAATGTTTTTTTTAGCAAACCAAAAAAAAAAAAATAAATAAATACAATAAAAACACTTTTTCAATAATCTCTGAATATTACATAATATATTAAGCTAACTTTGTTCTGAACTTTTCGATTTCTAAGGACTTAAAAAATAAAACAAATTTTTTGACCCGACGCACATTGGGTTGAAATGGTACCAAAGTGGCGATTAATTGAAATTTATAAATGAAGTTTTTGTTATAAAATTTGGTATGGGGTAAAAGTAGACAAAATTCTGCAACACTAGTTATCAAAATCAATCAGCTAAGTTGTTTACTTTTTTTTCGGTGAGCTGTCAAAGTTAGCAAATTATTGCAGTCTTTGAAAAAAGTAAAAAAACTCAAATTTTTTAAAATTCAAGCGATAATTAGTAGTATTAAATCTTTTAAAAGAAAATCTTTTATAATGGAACCTTAAACACCAGGTATTAAACTAAATTGCAAATTTTTTTTTGGTTTTAAAAGTTGAGTCTTAACATTTTTAATAATTTTTTTTAAAAAGGACCCAAAATTGGGATATTTTCCACATTTAATGGGCCACACATATTAAGTTAGTAATAGTTGGATTTAGTTTTGTGGATTTTAAAAAAGTATAGGATATCAGCTTTTATTTAAAAGAAAAAAAAGTACAGACAATGCCCGGCCCTTTTTTTCTATTCTCGTTTTTGTGTAAAAAGTCTGGGTATCATTTATTAAACAAGACAATTATATGTGTGTTTATACCCATCAACTACAGTATGGGCCTACACTCATTTTGTCATTCCATATGTAACGCATCGAAATATGGGTCTAGGACCCCATAAAGTGTATATTGTTGATCACTGATCGATTCTAAGACATTCTGTGACTAACCGTGTGTCCGTCCTTCCGTCTGTTGTTGAGCACACCATAAAGTACATAAAACAAGAGCTAGAATCCTGAAGTTTGTCACAAATATGTATAATGGTCATAGGCTGGTTAAGTTCTTGAACGAGCAAAATCGGACCAGGGGGGAAAAAGTTCCCCCTTAAAGAACTAAAACTACCTCAGAAAAATATTTTTTTTACAAGTTTTATTTGTACATTTGTTCAATAAATGAAACATTTTAATGCCATATGAAGTTCATCGACCGGAATTTGAGCCAAGGGGGATCAAGAAAGCCAATTTTTTCGGTCCGACCCTTTTTGGGGGCGTGTATAGAAAAAATAATTTAAATAATGATAAATATTTATTAATTAGGTGCAAAAACTGACATCTATTTTTTTGGCAACGTTTATAGCGAGGAGAAGGTGTCCCCCATAGTCTCCCGGTAAACCCCCCCCTACGCCAAAAAAACGCCCCCTCCATTTGTTTTTTGTAGCTTTATTACATGTTTAAGGGTTTCGTGTTTTTTTCCAAAAACAAAAAAAATACTAAAAGATAGAAAAAAAAAACATTTTGTTAATTTTTTTTTCTAAAATGCTGTGTTTTTATGTATTTATGATAATTCGTTAATAAAAAACTATAATATTCACATAAATCATTTTTTTCAGTTAAATTTGTACATTTATGAGATTTTGTGAAAAAAAAAAATTGGATTTTAAATAAAATTTATAATAATATAAATACATATTATGCGTTCTTTCTTTAATTACTTTGATAGCACATTATGTACACTTTAATTTCCAATTTTTTTTATAAATTTATCGCTTTTCATTCCAAAGTTACAGCAAAAATTGTGAACTATAACCCTTTTTTCCGAAAAACAAAAAAACGCCTAACAGGTTAAAAAAAAATTTTTTTCCAATTTTTTTTTTCCCAAATGTGTATTTTTACGTGTTTATATTAGTTCATCAATAAAAAAATATAATATTCTAAAACTACTGCTTATCTGAATTAATCGCCATTTTGGGTACCATCGAACCCACTGTGCGACGAATTAAAAATTCGAAAACTAAAACCAATTTTCTCCACCCAAGTATACAAGTAATGTACTAAATCGAAATCTTTAAATATGGCAGATTTTTAACAGATTTCTCTGCTAAAAACTTAAAAAAAAAACTAATTGAGTCACTTGAAGTACCTTTATAAATAAATAATTCATTTAAAAACTCAAAAAGTTGCTCGTCCCTACAAATACTTACACTAACTGATAAAATGCCTATACATGTGTGTGTGTTAGTGTATGAGCATACAAAAAATAGACACATGTTCGTCAAAGCTTTTGATTAATGTTTGTTGGTAACTGTAGTTGTCATTTTAAGTTGATTGCTTGTGTCCAGACATTTGTTTTTTTTTTTTTTTTTTTTTGCCCAAATGCTTTAAGAAAGAAGGAAAAAAACGAGATGAACAACTACAAATAAAACAGATTTTTGTTTAATGTTTTTTTTAGAAACAATTTATCTAGATATATTCTTGTTATTTCAGAAAAAATAAAATAACAAACAACAAAAATGGCATGTACAGAACATCAACAAAAAAATAAATGAAAAATTAATGAAATTTTGTAATAAATTTGGAAATCTAAAATAAAAATACTGCATAACACTTCCTTCGGTAACCTTTGGTATTAACAACCCAATTAGAAATTTTGTCTTTAAGACAATGTCAGTAATGATTCATCAGGTAGAAGTCAGCAAGTGAATACATTTTACTTAAGACAACTTAATGACATGTCATAACTTTTGTCGGAGCTCCCCAAGTTGTATAAATGTACTGACTTGTCATATAAATTGTCTAATCAATTTATAAAAATCATGTCTTTAATGCTGACAATTATATAGCAAATCCGACCCATCACTAAAAAAAATGTTCCGATGTAAAATCGATGTAATTTTATTTAATTCTTTAAAACTCTTTTAATTTTCTTTGTAATTAAAAAAATAAAATTAAATTGGTCTTAAAACAATAAAAAAAACAAACAAAAAAATCCGCGACCGGGGATTGAACCACGGCCAAAAATCTACAGCACGTAAGCTGTCGAACCTGCTAGACAACTAGGCCAACCACAACTTAAAATTGTTTGTAATAAAATATATTTTGAAATCATAATGTTTTCAAATTTGTCAAAAACAAAATAAATTGAATGTATCGTCACCTTAATTGTAAAGGGCTCCTGCAATATTTCTTTTGTAAATGTTTTTTTTTTGTTTTGTATAAATAATATTAAAAACAACTAAGATACGCTAAAGTACCTCTAACAAAATCTTGTTAAATAGGATGAAGCCAAATTCCAATTAATATTTTAAAAAATTTTATATATGAGGAAGAAAAATTTATATTGTAGCATTTTTCAATTCAGGCGACGAAATACATATAACAGGACAATTCAAATAATAAATTAATTTAAATTTGTTTTTAAATAAACACATTTATTATCAAAGTTTGGCTAAAGGGGTAAGGTGCTAGACCAGTGAACAGAAGGTTCTGAGTTTTTTTCTTACACTTCTACTTGAATTTTCCGATTTTTTTCAAAATGTTCCTAAATTTTATTGATTTTGTCTGTTTTTTTTCCGATTTTATATTAAAATTATAACAAATAAAAAAAGGGAAATTTTGAAAAAAAAAAAAATTATTTAAAAAATAAGGAATTAATTCTTAGGAACTCAATTTAGAAAAGTTCACACACATTTAAATTAAAAAAAAATATTGTTTTGAAAAACTTAGAAAAAGGAAAACATTAGAAAAAAAAAAAGCTCTGGAATGAAAACTAAACAAACTTTTAAAAGCTTTGTAAATTAATTAAAAATTTTAAAAAATTATTTAGGGCATTTTTGCATCTACCCTGCCGGAAAAAAAGTTCATACTTGTTTTTCTCCAAGATGTTTCTTATATGTAATTTTTTATGCATGTCTTTGGCTAAAGTCCAAACAATACAGGAAATAAATTGTTAGCAATTTAGAAAAATATGTCAGTGTACGACAACAATATTAGAAAGTAAGTAAAATAAAATATGCACTTGTTAAAAAAATTTTATAAAAAACTAAAAGTATGTTAAATAAATATTTATATAATAGTTGTAGCATGTTTGTGTACTACTTGCAAGATAAGTGTTGCCAATTTATAAAAATTGTATTTCGTTTTTATTTTTCTTTAAATAAAAAATGTTATTCTATTTTTTCATTCTATTTTTCAAAACAGAATGTATCTCACAAGTCCTCAAGAATGTTTTTTATCGGAAGAATAAACATTTTCCAATTTAGCTTAAAATGTATAAATAGGTGGCAACACGCTTAAGTGTTTCTCAAAAATCTAAATCCTAAATACCAATAACTTTTCTAAAGAAAACATAACTTACACAACAGTATTCAAATGGCAGAAGGTTTATGTTAGTTTGTCATTCCGTTTGTAACTCATCGAAATATCGATCTGGGACCCCCATATATTATTTATCAGTGATCGATTCTAAGAAATTCTATCGATTAAAATGGTGATTAATGCCAAAAAAAAAAACCCAGACATGACAGTAACTAATTATATTTAGTTGTTTCCCGCGAAGTAAAGTATTGCAATTGAGCAATATCCATTAAGCAGTTTAAAAGATATGACCAAAAATTTAGGGATACCTCGAAAATTCTTGTACATTCTACATAACCTTAAAATACAAAATTCTTAAATTCGGCTGCTGGTGGGCATATATTAACAGATTTGGAAACCAAAAGGAATATAAACAAGTACAAACATATTTTTTTTTATACCAAAACATTTTCGCGGATTTTTTTTTTAACAAAAAAAAATTTCCTCGGAAATTTTTTTTCTTAAATTTCTTTTTTTTAATTTTTTCAATAATCTTTTTACATTGTGAAGGATATCTCAAGATTCGACAAGGCTAAATTTAGCTTGTTTAAAATTTAACATACTACATTAAAGTTAATATGAGGCATTCCACACCAAATGACCAGCGAAAAAAAACATATGTACCGTAAACTTCTGAATAGGTTGTATGGATAGCCCTATATGGAACTTAGAAAATTGCGTTTTTGGTTTTTCAATTTTTAAAAAACTGGGCTTAGGAGGCGTGGTCAAATATTGGAAAAATGTTGAAATTTGTGGCGAGTTGCATTGATTAAATATTTATCACATTAAAACGGAATGCACTACAATCTCAAAAATTTACATTCTTATATAGTTTTGTATGGGCTATCAATTAAATTTTTTTTGGAAAATTTTCAGAACCCGTTCTGAAATTTTCCATTTTTTAAATAAGTCAATTTATCAAAAATACGGCCACTTTTTATTTAAATTTTTTTTGTTTAAAAGTTTAGATGTTTGTCCATCCACACAAAAAATTCAGAAACACGTTCTTCTTTTTTTCGAGAAAATCGCATTTGAATTTTAAATTTTATAACAATTTTGTAATTTGCTTGTATTTGCTTGTTTTAACGAATGAGTAATATTTATGCAATTAATATTACTCATTCGCAACGTTAAAATAAGAAAATACAAGCAAATTACAAAATTGTTATGAAATTTAAAATTCAAATGCGATTTTCTCGAAAAAAAATAATAACGTGTTTCTGAATTTTTTTGTGTGGATGGACAAACATCTTAATTTAAAAAAAAAAAATAAAAAAAACTGGCCGGATTTTTGATAAATTGACTTATTTAAAAAATGGAAAATTAAGAACGGGTTCTAAAAATTTACCAAAAAAAAAAAAAATTAATTGATAGCCCATACAAAACTATATAAGAATGTAAATTTTTGAGATTGTGGTGCATTCCGTTTTAATGTGATAAATATTTAATCAAGGCAACTCGCCACAAATTTGACCATTTTTCCAATATTTGACCACGCCTCCTAAGCCCAGTTTTTGAAAATTTGAAAATCCAAAAACGCAATTTTCTTAGTTCGGTATAGGGCTATCCAAACAACCTATTCAGAAATTTACGGGATACAGGTTTTTCTGTAGCGGGACATTTGGTGTGGAATGCCTCATATATAACTTAAAATAAGTTATTAAAAAAGTATATGTAAATGTTCTAAATATACTTGATACTTGTATCAAGTAAATACTAAAGTGGTTTCTTTTATCTTTTTCCCATAAACTCTTATAAACATATTTTGGAAATGTAAAGAATGTTAAGCAACACTACTTTTTAAAATTAGGGTGGTGCGAAAAATGGATTAAAATTCCAAAAAGGATTGATCGTAAGTTCTTTTTTTTTGCGTTTTTAACCAGTATGTTTAAAAATTAAGTTAAATCGGATATACAATAAAATCTTTACAATTTTTCTGCTTTTTGTAGTTTTCATAAATTTAGTCATATCTTTATATTTTAAATTTTTTTTAATTTGATTGAACAAATAACATAATGACAACTTTATTATATTTGTTTTAAATACCTGATTTTTTAGATTTACAAATTTGTTTCTGAATTTTTTTGGGTTTCCTAACTTTCTGAATTTGTGTTCTGATTTGTTATAAACTTTCATTCAATCTCCATTAGATAGCAGCGAAACTACAACTTTGGATTTTTAACCTTGTCGGGACGAAATATCGGATATCGGTTCAGGAAAATCGGATATTTTTAACTCGAGCCCCTTGAGGTCAAAGTTCACAAGTAAAAAAAATCCATACAAGCAAATTTTTTTTTTTTTGATTATTAGATTATTAACGGCAAAAAAGATCATTTCGATCGTTTACATAAGTTTTTCAATTCCTAAATGGACTTAAAAAAAAAATAAACTCGGGTTGGGTGCTTACTCTAACATTTTTTTAAATTTTTTAATATGATAATATTTTTAGGCTGGTGTCTAATTTTAAAAAAGTTGCAGGACGCCACCTCAGTTTGACTATTAACAAAAAAAAAAGTAATAATTACTGTTTTCATTTTCTTAAAACCAAAAATTTTTGTAACTTGGGTTTTTTACTTGGATAATAAGTCACCTCGTGGTGAATAAAAAATATTTACCAGCTGGTGAATAAAATGTAATATACTTATTTTTCACCATTTTTTATTTAATCAATATTTTATACCCTCCAACTACAGTATGGGGGTATACTCACTTTGTCATTCCCTGTGTAACGCAACAAAATTTCGGTCTAGGACCCCATAAAATACATATAATTAAGATCAGTGATCGATTCTGAGACATTCTAGCGATGTCCGTCCGTCTATAGTTAACATGATGCAGTCCAAAATAAAAGAGCTAGGCACCCGCAATTTGGCACGAATATGTCTTTTGTTCCCAGGCAGGTTAAGTTCGTAATTGAGCAAAATCGGACTTGGGGGAAAAAAGTCTCCCCTTGAAGAACTAAACCAACTTCTGGAAAATACCATTCATGTACAAAGACTTTTTGTGGATTTGTTTTAACAAATGAAAAAGTTTTATGCTTCAAGAAGTTCAAAGCCCTGTATTCCCAGCAAAAACTTAGTAATGACACATCATTACCATTCTAATTACTAAGTAATGACAGAAAATTACCTTTAGCATTATTTTGAAATGTAAAATAAGGACTTATTAATAATGACTAACATAAGTCATTATAATAAAATAAAAAAATTTCAGAACTAGATTTTCAGTTTTTGACTCACTGTACATTATTTTGAATAAAAACAAAATAAAATTAAATATTTTTTTATTTTTTAAAATTTTTTTTTTAAATAATTTTTTCATTACCTATAAGTATATATCGTCGCTGCGCCTAAAAATGAAGTCATGTGTTTTTCAATTTTCTTCATAGAGGCCCAAGAAACAGCCTCATTTGGTCCTTTCGGAGTACTTTTTAGAAGTCAACTTTTAATCAGCATGAAATTTATAATATTGGTTAAATATTTACGTCAAGTTTTTTCATAAAATTACCACGAAAGAACCAAATTTGGCTATTTCTTGTGCCTCTTCAAAAAAATATTTTTAACACATGACTCCATTTTTAGGCGCAGCGGCGGTATGTAATTAGTTATTAATATTGGTATGATAATCATTACATTTGGCACATTTGCTTGTAAAATGGCAAAGGTAATTCGAATCAGAAGTAGTTATAACTTTTGAATTTCCCATTACACATTTCATTAGTTGGTAATGCAAGTTTTTGCTGGGTTTGTACCCAGAGAATTAGAAAATGTAGTTTTTTCGGTCCGCCCCCTTTTGTGGGCGTGAATTAAAAAAATGGTTTAAATAATGATAAACTTGTGTTTCTTTAGTGCAAAAAGCATAAGAATTAATTTTTTAAAATATATATATGAGGCATTCATACCAAATGTCCAGCGAAAAAAAAAAACATGTTTACCGTAAACTTCTGAATAGGTTGTATGGATAGCCCTATGTGGACCTTAGAAAATTTCGTTTTTGGTTTTTAAGTTTTTTAAAAACTGGGCTTAGGAGGCGTGGTCAAATATTGGAAAAATGGTCAAATTTGTGGCGAGTTGTCTTGATTAAATATTTATCACATTAAAACGGAATACACCACAATCTCAAATTTTTTTTTTCTTATATAGTTTTGTATGGGCTATCGATTAAATATTTTTTTTTGGAAAATTTTCAGAACCCGTTCTGATATTTTCCATTTTTTAAAAATGTCAATTTATCAAAAATCCGGCCACTTATTTTTATACCCTACACCACTCTGTGGTACAGGGTATAATGAGTTTGTGCTGATGTTTGTAACTACCCGAAATATTGGTCCTAGACCTACCTTCAAGTATACCGATCGACTCAGAATGACTTTTTGAGTCGATTTAGCGATGTCCGTCCGTCCGTCCGTCCGTCTGTCCATCTATTGGTTTAAGCACGATACAGATCGCAATTTTCATTCAATTGACTTGAAATTTGAAACTTAAGCATCTTTTGGTCCAAGGACGAAGCCTATTGAAATTCGAGAAAATCGGTCCATGTTAAGACCTAGCCCCAATACAAATGCCCAATTTGGATTCGGCTTAAATGACTCTAATTACCGTATTATAATAGATATCGCTTTAAAATTTAGCAGGAAATCAAATTTTGTATGCACGAATCTTCATTATAAATTTCAAACGAATCGGGTCAGTCCTTCTGGTAGTCCCCATACAAACCACACTCCAGATGTTCACATAATTCCCTCAAAATTCATGAAAATGGAAATATTTGATAAAAATGAATTTTTAGGTGTTAAACGTCTACTTTAGTAATCAAATCGGAATATAATTGGACCATTTGGACTTAGTCCCCCATATAAAAATTTCGGCCGATATTCAGTTAAATCGGTCTATTGACAAAAAAAATAAACCAATTCCACTAAAATTTAATCTGTGTGTATTTTCTACATTAAATAAAGATCAAACAAAAGACAGATCCAATCGGTCCATGTTTGGACTTGGGACCCATTTTCCGGAAAACACTGGTGTAGGGTATTATATGATCGGTCTTGACCGACTATAACTTTCTTACTTGTTTTTTTTTTAATTTTTTTTTTTAAGTTTAGATGTTTGTCCATCCACACAAAAAAAAAAAAAATCAGAATGGGTTCTGAAAATTTTCCAAAAAAAAATTTAATCGATAGCCCAAATAAAACTATATAAGAATGTACGTTTTTGAAATTGTGGTGCATTCCGTTTTAATGTGATAAATATTTAATTAAGGCAACTCGCCACAAAATTGACCATTTTTCCAATATTTGACCACGCCTCCAAAGTCCAGTTTTTGAAAATTTGAAAAACCAAAAACGCAATTTTTTAAGCTCCAAAATCATTTTTTATCCCCTCAATATCGGAATTTTTAAAAACAAAACTTTACTGAATCTACTTTCTGGGAGGTGGGTCTTCGTTCTTAAATTCAATTATTGTTTGGTTTGGCAAGCCAACCATTTTGTCCCAGCCTATTATGCATACATTAAATACTACATATAATTTTTTGCATAAACATAAGTTAGATTATTATGCACACACATACATACAGTATACTTAAACCAAAAATGTATGTTTAATATATGAAGTGGAATGAAATAGGATAACATTGTAATTTGTTGTGTGACAACTAATCCATGTACTAGTTTCTCTTTCCCCTCCATCACATTTCCGCTTTCCCATTGCTACATACTGCAGTTTTCTGCCGTTTCTTAAAGTATAACTAAATTTTGTTCGTATACTACTTATAAATTCTAAAATTTCTAGAAATATTTAGTTGTGTATAACATAAAAGTTAAATCATTGAAATCCTTGAAATGGATATGTGCATATTTGTAGAAAATTTTTGCAAGGATATCTTTTGTTATAAAAGCTTTAGGTTTATTATTTTGTAAAATTATGGTTTTTTAATGCATTCAAATTTATATCTTAGATAGAAGTTAACAGATAATTATGGGTTTTCTACTCTTCTAGTTAAGTCTATTTTTATTTATTATTGTACAATATTGTTTGCATTTGCCAGTGTTGAATGTGTGTGTCGTCTTTTAAGACATGCATAATGTATATGGGATTTAAAAGTATTCATGTGAGTGTGTATGTGTAGCAGCTGAGGCCTTGTTAGTGTTTGTTATAAACATTAAGATATTTGAGTATGTGTTGTGCACAAAAAACACACAATTAAATTATAATGATGTGTGTGTGGCATTATACGATACTAACCCAAAAATTGGTTTTGTTTACGAAAATTGATATTAAGTACTACTTTGTATGTATGAATATGAAAATTTTGTAAATTATTTTAGTATTTTGCACATAATTAAAGCAATTAAAATTGTATTTTGTATTTATAATAATGGGTTTTATAAATTGGGTCTTAACAAAAATAAATAAATTACCCGAGTAGAAAAGAGTTATAAGGGTTATATACACACAAAATAAAAACTTTGTCAAATTACTAGAAAAAGTCTCATAATCCCATTTTACCAATATTTGACAGTTTTCCTTGTTTTTTAACAAATCGAAATTTACATTTTTTTTTTGTATTTTTACAATTTTTTTTTGTAATTTTACAAATTTTCAAGATAATTTTACAAAAAAAAATCTAGTAAATTCACGAGAATTCCTTGTAACTTTAATTGCTCCAAAAAACTGTAAATTTACAATTTTATTTGTAAAAAACTTGTAAAATTACAAAATTATTGGTAAGAAGCTTGTAAAATTACGAAATCTCTTTGTAAATTTTATCGTGTCAAAAAATTTGTTAATTTACAATTTTTTTGGTAAAAACCTTGCAAGATTACAAAATTATTGGTAAAAATCTTGTAAAATTACTAGGAATTTTTGTCAAATAGGAGGTAGCAAACAAAAAAAGGTTACAAGTTTTTCTTGTAATTTGACAGGGTTTTTTTTAGTGTAGAAGTGACAAATTATATCTTAAATATGGTGGCTAAAATTGTTTAAAATATTATCATTCTAGGCATTCTGGGTGATCCGACAAGAAAATCTTATCTATAGCTCATTTACTACACTCAAAAAAAGCGTTGTAAAATTACAAGAAAAACTTGTAACTTTTTTTTTGCTATTTCCTATTTGACAAAAATTCCTGGTAATTTTACAAACTTTTTACCAATAATTTTGTAATTTTACAAGGTTTTTACCAATAAAACTGTAAATTTACTAATTTTTTGACACGATAAAATTTACAAGGAGGTTTCGTAACTGTACTAGATTTTTTGCTACCTCCTGTTTTAAGAGAATTCCTAGTAATTTTACAAGATTTTTACCAATAATTTTGTAATTTTACACGCTTTTTACAAATAAAATTGTTAATTTACAGTTTTTTTTGGCGCAATAAAAATTACAAGGAATTCTCGTGAATTCACTACACTTAAAAAAAAATAATTAACTTAAACTTTGGAAAATTTTCTTTAAAATAGTTTATAAATTTTCCCACAATTTAGTTATATTTAACTAAAATTTGGGAAATTTTCCCAACTTTTAGGTAAAAAGTTTAGTTCATGGACTGTTAAATAGGCCATAATTTTCCATAAATGGAATTCCCTAATACATGGAAGAAATTCTTACCGCCAAAGAAATTTTCCCTTGAAAAAAGGAAAAATAATCTTTATTATTATTATTTTTAGGAAAAATTTCCTCATCAGAAATGTGTTTTTTAACTAAAAAATGGGAAATTTTCTCCCATTTTCTAGTTTAAATTGGTCCTTATTTTTAAGAAAAATATGGACTAAAAAGTAGGAATACATGGCAATGGAGCTAAATCATTGTCAATTTTCCCTGGATTTAGTTAATTTTCCCATTTTTTAGTTAGTTTTTTTCTGAGTGTAGATTTTTTTTTGTAAAATTATGTTGGAAATTTGTAAAATTACAAAAAAAAATTGTAAATTTGCAAAAAAAAATTAAATTTCGATCCAAATTTGTTTGTAAAAAAACAAGGAAAACTGTCAAATATTGGTAAAATGGGATTACGAGACTTTTTCTAGTAATTTGACAAGGTTTCTTTTTGTGCGTACATTTTGGAAAAACCCGAAAATCAACTTTTTGCAATAATATAAAAAAATTACATTAAAATTGCAAAATATGATTTTTTTTCTTCCTGACTTGGAAAATAGGGTATCCTAGGAATCCAAAACCATTGCTGCAAAATTAAAAAAAAAAAATTGAAACTAATTTGTTAAAATTATCGTAAATTCAGATCGGTCCACACGCCGCACTGTGGCGCCTTTTCCCTAAAAGCGTTGCAAAAATCCAAAAATTGACAGAAGAATTTGATAAAATGAATGATTAGATCTGATTGAAAACTCCTCACTGATTAAGAATCCGAAAACATTTTTGAAATCGGATAAAAATTATGAATTATAGAGCCACCCAAAGTTGGCAATTTTTCAGTCTGCTGAAAAAAGTTAAAATTTAAAAAAAAATATATCATTTTTTAAATTGAATTTCAGGCAAACTATGCAACCGATCATTATTTTTTTGGTGTCGTTTGAAAAGTATATTAATTCAAATGAAACGATATAAAAATCGGGTTATTTGGTCGAATACTTTGTTCTTTAGGAGCAGTTTTGCAAACACACCATATTTGATAGAGTAGAACTAAAAAAGTGACGGTTTGTGACGGGATCTATTATACAGAGGATGTTTAGTATTTAATACTAAACTTATTCAATAAAAATTGGGTGCCCGTACTTGCCCGTGTACATGAAAAAACAAAAAAACTGTAACAACTTTTACTACGAAAAGGAGATATTTTAAAATATCCTAACAGATTTTGGGCAGTTTTGAGATCCACTGGATTTTTTTACCAAGCTTAGTAGATGTATTGTTCTTTAATTTATTATTTTGTTTTTTTGGCTTTTTTATTTGCGTATAACGCCCCTAGCGGAAATTTTTTTTCTATATGTAACCACTTTGACGAGCTGTAACTCCTGAATGAATTAAAATATTTTAAAAGTAAACATTTTGTATTTTTAATAAAACAAAGTTAAACATAAAAATTGCGAAAAACTTATGTTTCATCTCGGAATTTTTAAGAATTTTTTAAATAGACAAAGGTTTGTATACAAAGAAAGAAACAAACGTTATCTAAAAAGATTTTTAATAAGTTTTTATTTAAAAAGTCTTAAATTTGTTTAACCCTAGTGAATGATCTGTTAAAATTGAACCTACAGCTAATTACAAAAAAAAAAAAAAATTGTGTTGAATTCTCATTGAGTTTATAGTTCTTTTTTTATATATATTTGAAAGTTTCTAATCATCTTTTTAAAATTTGCCTATGTTAAGACATAAATATACTTGGTTAGTTTAAAAGTTGGAACTTTTTTTAAATATATAAGTTTTAAGTAAACTTTTACTTGAAACAATTAAAAAATTACTTAAAAAAAACAAAATAAAATTCAATTAAAATTTTAGTTTTACAAATTGAAAATTTACTAAAATTTGTTGGTAAACATTTATTAAATTTTAAATATCAAATGGTTTTCTGGTGAAAAATTGAGTAATATTTTACTCAGTACCGTTAAAAATTTCCTAATTTTTGTTTTCTTATTTTTTCTCTGTCATTTTAGAGTGGTATTTTTTCGAGACTTTTAATATGTATTGGGATTATTGTTGTGCTAAGTCTAATCGGCAAGTTAAAAACGCTTAACGAGAATATCAGCGTGCGGATTTATTTTTAATTTGACGCAAAAGAAGTTACAATTTAAATGATTTTTAGATTTACAATTTACAACAAAATAGGTCAAAAGGTGTCACTGTGCACAGTGCCGAAGCGGACCTATTACAATGCGGATGCGCTTTTCTTGAATCTAAAGGAGATAAAATTCAAGTGCGTTTTAAACATAAAAAATGCCTTGATAACTTCAAAACTTATGATTTTTGCAATGAAAAAAAGTCAAAACGAGGCACTGTGCTGCAGTGGGCCAATGGCCATACGGGCTACTTATTTTAAGCTGAAGGGGTTTCTTTCAAATGCTTTATAAATCTCGATAATATCTTTATTACTTTAAAATTTGTAATGCTTACAACGAAAAAAGTCAAAATACGACACTGTGCACAGTGCCGCGGCTAGCCTATTACCTTGCGGCTCATATATTTTGAAGCTAGGGGAGTCTTCTTTCGAATGCTGTTTAAATTTTTAAAATATTTTCATTAGTTCAAAAGTTATGATTTTTGCAACGAAAAAAGTCAAAAGGCGCCACTGTGCGCCGTTTAAGAATTTCGTATTTTTTATTTAAAACAGTTTTGGAATCCTACGGTACCCTATTTTCGACGTCAGGAAGAAAAAAGTAATATTTTGCAATTTTAATATAATTTCTTTATATTACAGCAAAAAGTTGATTTTCGGGTTTCTCAAAACTAAATACATGTGATTAACTAGACCTCATAAAATTGAAAATTAAGAAGATCTGATGAAATTTGAATTTTTGAGGATTTTGTTAAAAAATGCTCTTTGACTTAGAAAAGTTGAAATTTCAGCGCTGAAGGGGAACCCCAAGATGAAGTGCGATCTTTCTGAAATTTTGACCACATAGTATTGGCATCTATTTTTACCAATCCCGCATATCACCCAAGCGAAATTCGCTAAAAGGAATTTCTCGCTCCGCCCTAATGTACACCATTTACGCAATCGTTTAGGTTTGTGCACAGAAATGCATGTAACTCATGAACCAATACACATACAAAGACCGTATACACATAAAAACCTTGTTATTGACGTCACCTTTCATGGGAAATTCGCAGAAGTAAAACCTGTTCACGCATTACAGAGAACACGTATTGCAACCACAATACAGCTTATTTTTATATATAGTGCACTTAAATGCATATAACTCATGAACCAATACACATACAAAGTTTATATACATAAAAACCTTCCCCCTTCGTGGGAAACTTACAGAAACAAAATCGGTTGACGCATTATCGAGAAAACGCATTACACAGGTATTGCACTAAAATGCATACAACTTTTGAACCATTACCCATACAAAGACCATATATACATAAAAACCTCACTCAAAAAATTATGTCAAAAAAAATTATGTTAAAAAGTTTTACGTTTTGTCATTTTTAAAAGAAGAAAAAAATTGTTCAATGTTCAGTTATTTTAAATGACTATTTCTGTTCTTTGTTTGAAAAATAATAACATAAAAAATAAAGTCTTTCATTGGCATTCAATTTTTAAAGTCATTTATTTTTGTTCTGTAAGTAAAAATAAGTTATTATTTTTTAGTTTTTAATGATTTGTGTACGTTTCTTTTTTTTTAATTGTTACACTTTTTTATTGAAAAAAAAAAAATCATTAGTTTTTACCTATTTGTGTGGGTTATTTTTTGGAAGAAAAAAAACCCAAAAAAAATTGTTTATACAGATATAATAACATGTTTGTATCAAGTGACTTTGGCACGATGGGTAGAGTGTCTGGCCAGAATGTACACACAAAAAAAATTCCAATGAACGATTTTCAAAGTATTTATGCACAAATTCATACAATTTATTAACTTTTTCATTATTTTATAAACTTTTTCATACTATTTATGAAAGTTTTTAAATTTCACATATTATGATTTATTCATAAATACTATGAAAATTTTATAAGTATTATGAAAAAGTTAATAAATTGTATGAATTTGTTCATAAATACAATGAAAGTCGTTCATTGGAAATTTTTTTTTTGTGTGTAGTTGATTGCGGGATCGATTTCCAAAAAAATTAATGGAAAATTTTTTAAAAAATAATTTAATAGAAAAATTGTGAAAAATAACATATGATTTTTTTTTTTTAGTGTTTTCGTAGGCAATTTATTTTTGAATTTGTTGGTAAAAATAACACAACAATCATTAATTTTTAATGATTTCGAATTTGTTGGTAACAAAAATGAAAGTGACGTTATTTTTAAATGTTCAATGTTATTTATTTTAGAAAATTTTATGAACAGTAAAAAAAATTTTGATGTTTGTTAAAACAAATGAATAATTACTGGGATGGTTTTCAATCGTTTTATTACTTGTTTTAAATGTATATTTCATTTGTTTTTGCCTACAGAAGAAAAATTTAATTTCTACCGGTTTCAAACACTCCAGTTACTGTTATCATCAATAGGATTTTAAATGTCGATTTGTCATGTTAATGGAAATCGTTTCTACAGAATAAATTTTAACAGTTTCCAACACTACAATTCCATTTCTAGCAATCCCAACCTCACATTACGCTTTCTTTTAACTTTTTTGCCTGTTACATTATTTCGCAAGGGTTGCCAACATTATCTGGAATTGTGTGGAATAAATGTGTCTGTGCCTAATCTTAAATACCCTCCAATATGTAAAAACATTTTTTGCACTTATGTTATACAATTTTAGAATTTTTTATGTCCATGCCCACAAAAGGAGCGTATCAAAAAAGTTTAACTTTTAAGACCTCTGGGTCGAAATTGGAGTTTTTCAGAGGTTCGTTTGGATCTTCAAATGGAAGGTTATTCTCCCTGGTTCGATTTCGTTTATTTAAGAACTTTACCAGCCTATGAACACAAGGCATATTCGTGCCAAATTTCGGGGACTAGCTCTATTGGCTTGGAATGCATCTTACTTTCTACAGACAGACGGATTCTATGTTGCTCAATTGCCAAATTTACAGCTCTTTTGGTTTGAACTGCTCCTTTCGTTCCATAGACAGGCGTACGTATAGATATCGCAAGAATGTCTTAGAACCATCATAGATTAATAAATTATTATTTTTTTTTTTAAATTTTTGTTTTGGAAAGTACACCCATATCTTTTGCAAAACATTATCATGATTTAAAGTTTTGGGCAAGTTTCCGGAATTTCGCAGGCATTTTTTTGGTACATTCCACATAACCTAAAAATATAAAATGATTAAATTCGGCTTCGGGTCGACATATGTGGACAGATTGGTTATCAAATGGTATTTAAGCAATAGAAAACATATTTTTTAAACAAATAAAAATTTCGCGTCTTTTTTTACCAAAAAAACTGTTTCCGAATTTAACTTATTTAGGAGCCCTGTAGTTTAGTTGGTAGCGAGCTATCCTATGAAACTGATGGTTGTGGGTTCGACTCACACCAAAAACCCTTGGTCGATTTCGCTACAACGAAACAATGGTGATTGCTACCAGTTCTCAATTAGTTTGAAGTTATTAAAAAAAATTGTATTTTAAAAATTTCCAAATGTAATTTTAAATTGCCCAAATGTATTTTAAAATTGTCCAAATATATTTTAAAATTGTCCAAATGATTTTTAAAATTGTCCAAATGTATTTTAAAATTATCCAAATGTATATTAAAATTGTATTGTAATTTTCAGAACAAGTTCTGAAATTTTCAATTTTTAAAAAAAGGCAATTTATCAAAAATCCGGCCACTTTTTTTTAAAGTTTAGATGTTTGTCCATCCACACAAAAAATTTCAGGAACGCGTTCCTCGTTTTTTTCGAGAAAATCGCATTTGAATTTTATATTTCATAAGAATTTTGTAATTTGCTTGTATTTTCTTGATTTAACGTTGCGAATGAGTACTATTAATTGCATAAATATTACTCATACTCTTTGTTGAAACAAGAAAATACAAGCAAATTACAAAACATTTAAACTTTAAAAAAAAAATTAAAAAAAAGTGGCCGGATTTTTGATAAATGGACTTTTTTAAAAAATGAAAAATTTCAGAACGGGTACTGAAAATTTTCAAAAAAAAAAATTAATCGATAGCCCATACAAAACTATATAAGAATGTGAATTTTTGAGATTGTGGTGCATTCCGTTTTAATGTGATAAATATTTAATCAAGGCAACTCGCCACAAATTTTACCATTTTTCCAATATTTGACCACGCCCAGTTTTTGAAAAATTGAAAAACCAAAAACGCAATTTTCTAAGTTCCATATAGGGCTATCCATACAACCTATTAAGAAGTTTACGGTACACATGTTTTTTTTCGCTGGACATTTGGTGTGGAATGCCTCATATACAGTTTTCAAGCAATTTTTATTATAATTATAATGAAAGTTTACCAACTTCAAAAGCGTGTAAAAAAAATCTAGCGATAAACTAAAAAAACCTTGAGGCTTTTTTTGCACTGTGTTATTTACACGGGGATCCTATTGTTAATTTTAATTTCTTTTAAATTATTGAGTGGTACACTCAAAAAAAAAAGTTTGTAAAATGACATAAAATCCCCGTGATTTTACGGGGCAGGTTTTGTAAAATATGTACTAGCAAGAATCCCCGTAATGTTACGGGGATTATTTGTAAATTGATTTAACAAAAAAATTACGGGGAGAAAGTGTAAATTTACAATTTTTTTTGTAAAATATTATTGTAGACTTACAAAAAAAGTTGTAAATTTACGAAATAAAGTAGAAAATCAAAAAATAAAATTGTAAATTTACAAATTGTTTGGTTTAACTACAGTTTTTTATGGCAAAAAACTTGTATATTTACAGTAAAAAGTGGTAAATTTACAATTTTTATTGTAAATATACCATTTTTTCTTATTTTTTTGCCGTAAAAACAGTAGTTTAACCAAATAATTTGTAAATTTATAATATTGTTTTTGTAATTTTTACTTCATTTTTGTAAAATTACAACTTTTTCTGTAAGTATACAATTTTGTTTTCTAAACTTTCATATTTGTTTTGTAAATTTACAAAAAATATGGTATATTTACATATTGGTTTTGTAAATTTAAAGGTTTTTTCCATTGGTGCATCTTATTTTTCCTTCTTCGGCAGCTGGAGTAGCACTTTAACAACCTGAAATGATTTTTTTTTTCACTTGAACACTTTTAACAAACTTTTTAGAGTATAACACTGCACTTTTTTTATTTTTTTTCGGAATTTCGTTTCTCTTAAGTAGAACATATGAGAATTGCGAAGGAGGCTACACAAGAAATTTCTTATATTTTCAAGAAAAACTAGTCAAAAAAAATACCTTTTTTTCGAATTTTTAATTATTTTAGCAAGTATTTTTAAAAAATTATAAAAAAACTTTGGATATTGTAGATTGGACGTTTAAGTACCTGATAAAATAAGAAAAAACTTAATTTTCCATAATTGACAGCTTTTGATTGACATTTTAGTGCCAGATTTAAAAAAAAAAGTACCAAAAAAATATGGTAAAATTACCAAAAAAATGGTAAAAATACAAACAAAAAACTAGAACAATAATATAGTAAAAACATATAAAAATTGTGGTATTTTACTTAAAGCAAGTTACCAAAAAATTGTCTTAATATTCAATTTCTTTGATAAAGCTTACAACTAATTGAAAAATGTTTGTATCCGGAACTTAAAAAATTTTCAAAATTTTTTTATGAAATTTTTTATTTATAAAAATTAATTTTTAACAAAATGTGGACTTCGAAAATTTTTGCGTCTCCTATTGTTGCATAATTATTTTTCAATACAAATTTTTGTTTAATTACATTTTTTTGTGTCAAAATACTGAAAACCTTGTAAACTAAAAAATCTTGAAAAAAAATTGTTTGTAATAAAACATTTTTTGGTAGAAAGACTAAATACTATCAAATAAAATGTTGTTGTACAATTACAATTTTCTTGTGTAAAACAACTAAACACCTTGTAATTTTTTTTTAATTTGTAAAATAATTATTTTTTTTGTTAATTTACCTAAAAAATTGTTAAATAAATTTACCAACATATTATAGTAAAATTACAAAGCGCACGGTTGTTTTTGTTTTATTAAAAATGCAAGAATTTTTGTAAATAGACAAAAATATTAGTAAAATAGAATTACAAGACCTTTTGCTTGTAATTTTACAAACTTTTTTTTTTGAGTGTAGGCATTTTTCGTAGGATATTTCCCATTAAATAGAACTTTGGCAAAATTTTAAAATTATGTTACTTCCTAAAACTCATAATAAAATTTTCATTCTCTTTTCTCAATAATAAACAACCATTCAATTCCCATTCATTACAACTGAAAATTTATGTTACCACATTTTTTAACGACTGCACCAAACAAACTTTATAGTTTTTTAAAAATCCTAATAAAATCCATTACCATAATTCATAATTTTTAACATACTGCTGACTTAAATGTTGTTTTCAAACAACAACAACAACAACTTCAAAAGCTATAACTTTGTAAATGTTTAACAACCACAAAAATACAAAAAACAACAAATATCCTTTGAAAAGTCAATTTATAATGCCTTGAACATGTGTTACAATGACGACAAGAGGAACAAAACACAAACACAATCATGTTTTTAAAAAATGATAACTGTCAAATAGCAAAACCTTTTACGTACAAACAAACAACCACAGAAGTAACGGTAGACAACTAAAATCCCACTTTTTTTGTTAACCACAAAAAAGAAAAACACACACAAATAATACAACCAAATACATAAAACAAAGTTCAAAATTCAGCCTAGTAGTACTTTTGTTATGATTTATTTAGAAAACAAAAAACAACAAAATAAACTGTAATTTTTGCTCAATTTACAAAATGTTATTTTGTTTTTGTCTTAAACAGACAACAAAACTCCAACAACAATAATACAAAAACCAAGCGGAAATCATGAAACATACTCAAGTCACACAGAACATTTGGGACACAACCGGAATACAAATGTAACATTTTTTTTTTTTGTTTTGGTAAAAAAAAAACTTTTTTATGATAGACATTAAAACAAAAAAATATGGCAAAAATATTTATTTTTCACCATAACCTGGTGAACTGTGATTTCTGGCAAAGAATAACACAAAAAAGGAAGGACTCATCATATAGACAATACATAAAGTAAAATTAAATACCTATTTGTATACCCTACATTAGGTGGGAAGATAAATTTTCCACTTTATGACATTGGGCAACTTGAATTTGTATCTTGAAGGAGACCAGTAAAAAGATTAAAGTAGATAACCTGTAGACAAAAACCGTCAAAGGGTTTGGGTCCTAGATAAATATTTTGAGATGTTAGAAACCGAATGACAAACGTATACATAACAGTGACGGTTACAGCTTTTGAGTTTGGGGGGAGGGAATTTTTTTTCCTTCAACTAAAAAAATTATAGATTCACCATAGTCGGACGAAAAAAGTGTACTTTTTTTTGGAAAAAAGTGATGGGAAAAAAACATAAAAATTTAGGAGTTTTTGCCATACAACTGCAGCCGATTTTTGTTTTTTCAGTTCGAATTTGCAAACTTTTAGCAGAATTTTCTGCTGAAAGGTATACTTTAACAAAATTCTCTGTCATTTAGTTTTCGTAAATTACAGAAATTAGCAGATTATTTTACTAATTTTACGGAAATTTTAAGTAATCCTGTTGAAGAAAATTTTTTAGTTTATTTTTAAAGAATTAATTTTTAAAAAATTAAAATCCTTAACAGTTTTATTAAAAACAGCATAAAAAAATCTTAAAAAAATTCAAACGCTTTGTATGTAAGAGACAAAAAAGTTGAAAGAAAGTATGAAGTGACATTGAAATTGCCAGAAATAGAATTTTAGTGTTGAAAACTGTCAAAATTTATTCTGTAGAAACTATAAATATTCACATATATAAAAAACAGTTTTCATTAACAAGACAAACCGACATTTAAAATCGTACTGATGATAACACTAACTGGGGTGTTTGAAACAGGTATGGGAAATACCAGAAATGTCTATAATTTTTAGAAATTTCAATTTTTTTCTGCATTTTTTCAACTTGAACCCTTATAGAAAACAACTTGTTGTTGAATATTTTTTTGGTTTTTGGCAAAAAGTATATAATTTTTCCATACAATTTAAAAACTGCATTGCCAACCAAAACAAAAACTAGAGTTTTGGTTGTGTTCACTACTAGATAATCATTCTGTGTGAATATTTTTTTCAGTTTTGTTTTGCTTAACACGGTGAGCCTCAGCGATGTTAAGGTTGAACTTTAGTGTCGATGAAAAGTGTAAGCGCTGTTCGATTTCTACAATATTAAATGAAACAAAACTGTTAACAGCGAAATCGTAGCTGACCGCATTCGCGAGATAACGCGAAATTATTGTATTTGTGTATTTTTTTTTAAATTTTGACATTGAAGTTTTTGAAATATTTTCAAAAACTGAGTACACTCAAAAAAATAAAACTGTAAAGTTAACAAACTTTTTTTTGTTAACTCGAGTTTACTGGCTTTTTAGCAAATTTTTAGTTAAAATCAGCGTTTTAACTACTTTTTTTAGTTAAGTTCGATTTACGAAAATACTAGTTTTGTACAAATTTGGAATTAATTTTTTTTGTTGACTTTAAAACTGAGTTTACGAATTTTTACTAATTAATTTGCTGATTTTTTGTAACATTTTTGTCAAGTCGAAAATTTTAAACATTTCTTGTGTAGCCTCCTATGCAAATCTCATTAGTCCTACTTAAGCTGAACTTAACGCTGTGCAAAATATTTTTTTTTTTTTATTTAAAAAAAAAGGTTAGCTGAATTCACCTAATAAAAAATGTTACGAAATTTTCAGCTGAATTTTTAGTTAAAATTACTGTTTTTTTGCTACATTCATTTTACGAAAAGTTAACTAAATATTTTTTGTTAAATTAACTAGAAATTTAGTAGGTTCAAAATCAGGTGTTTTTTTAGTTAAATTTAACTAAATTTTTTGCCAACTTTACAGTTTTTTTTTTTTTTGAGTGTATACAGTTTTAATTGTACTTATTTAAAGAACATCAAAAACATCAAAATCCTATCTTCTTTAGTTCGTGAGAAATCGCGAAAATAATTTTTTGCTGTTTTGGTTTTCGTTTTTTATACCCTCCACTCTAGTGATAGAGGGTATATATAAGTTTGTCATTCCGTTTGTAACACATCGAAATATTGGTCTAGGACCCCATAAAGTATATATATTCATGATCCTTGATCGATTTTAAGTCGATCTAGCGATGTCCGTCCGTCCGTCCGTCCGTCTGTCTGTCTGTCCGTTGAAAACACGCTAACTTTTGAAAGACTTTACGGAGGCTCCTGAGGTTTGACATATATGTTTTCCATTTACCGGGTCAGGTTGGTATTGCAAGCCAGCGAAATCGGTCAAGTGGTTCAAAAGTTATGAGCAAAAGAGTAAATTTCGGCAAGGGTATTTTTCGAATTTACAAGATTAAAACTACTATAACTTTCGAAAGACTATTCTGAGGGGACTGAAGCTTAGCATATATATTTGTCGTTCCCCAAGGCTGTTTGGTTTTAAATCTCAGCAAAATCGGTTGAGTGGTTCAAAAGTTATAAGCAAAGCAGTGAATTTCAGATTTGTTTCACCTTAAACTGTTGAAAACTCGTTAAACAAGTTGTAAAAGCATGGTGAAATACCAGTTTTTTAAAACTTGTTGTTGTTTGTTGTATTGTCGTGGGGTGCAGTTTAGTTGTTAGACAAGTAAATATTTGTTATTGTTTTTGTAACTGTATGTAACGGTGTATAGTAAGAATTTTTGGAAAAAAAATCAAATGAAGTAAAATAAAAAGTGGGAAATATGTGAAATATTTTTTTTGTATTGCATATACATAGGTATAAAACAACAAAAATATTTTACAAAGTAATTTTGTTACTCAAAGAAATTGTACACTAAAAAAAATATTTACACTTAAAAAAATATTTACACTAAAAAAAATGTTACACTCAAAAAAAAAATGTATACATAATTTTTTTTTAATGAAATGTCACACTCAAAAAAATGCTAACAGTCAAAAAAAATTTTACACTCAAAAAAATTTGATTGATTAAAAAAAAGTTTTACTCAAAATAATAGGTATGTTTCTAATAAAAAATTTGTGATGCAATTTTTTTTAATTTTTTTAGAAAATTACTATCAGATGACATTGTGGAGGGTATTCATAGATTCGACCAAGTCGAACTTAATTTTTCTACTTGTTATCTTTGGATAGGTTTCTTTAAAATTTCTTAAACATGGTATGCAGTTTTACATGTGCTTGATCAAAGGCCACATAGCTGTTGACATCAATATTGTAGGTATTAAATTTCGCGAGATATCGCTTAATTTTATAATTTTTGTTTTATTATTTATTTATATTTTAAAACCAGTTCTTTATCAATAATAAAAAAAAGTGGTATGCAGTTTGATTTGAGCATGTCGGAAGAAATTAAAACTGCCCACAAAAAAATTATAGCTGCTCACTTTCGCGAGAAATAGCGAAAAACAGCTTTTTGGGGGTATTTCTTGTTTTAATTAACAAAAGAAGTTTCTTTAACATTGTTGACAAATACGAAATGCAGTTTGATTTTCTATTGATTAAAGGTGATAAAGGTAAATTTTAAGGTGACGGACAGACGGGCTGGACAGACGGACGGACGGACGGACATCGCTAGAATGTCTTAGAATCGATAACTGATAAAAAATATATATACTTTATGGGGTCCTAGCGATATTTCGATGAGTTATACACGGAATGACAAAGTGAGTATACCCCCATACTGTAGTTGGAGGGTATAAAAAGAAAATATGAAGCATTAGAGTGTAATTTTTTAACTTTTTTCCTAAGTATCCGGGCAAATTTTCATTCTACTAGACCTAAAAATTATGCGGTACAAATTTGTTTTTTATACCGATTTACATACAAATGTGCTGTAAGAACAGGCCAAAGGAAGCTTTTACCGCCTCTAAAATAAAATTCCAACGTGATTTTTCAAAACACCGACATTCGTATATTTTTTTTGTCTCCTCTACCAGAATCAATCGTCGGAACCCCGTAACTTTGGAAAATGTTTTAAGTTTTTTTTAAAGTTTAAGTTTTAAACAAAAAATATTCTCAAAATTTCGTTCCCTTGACCTCTTTGTAAAGCTTGAGCCAGACTTTCATTTAAAATTAATTTGAGCCAAGTCCGTGGCGCCCTTCGATTTTGAGATTTTTTTTTTAAATAAAAATTTATCTGGACGTTTTAAGTCGGAAGAAAAACTTTTTTCCATAAATAAAAATGCCAGTTTAATGACACATAACACATCACGGGCGCCACATTACAGATCTATCCAAAGTAACCTATTGGGATAAAAAAAAATTTCAAAAAATTTTTCTGCAAATAAATTTTTTGTCAATTTAAAGTGCAGAAATGATGATCTTTTTGATACATTTTTTCAATACAAAGCACAAAAAATTCTCATAAATTCTCAAAAAATTTTCAAATCCGAGACATAAATTTTCCAACATTTGCCGGTACTTAGAAAATTTTAATTTTTTGTTTTTTTTCCTTAAATAACACTGTGCGACAGCCCAAATCGACGGGGGTTCTGCTTACCGGGAAAAAAATTATACACGTGTCCCTGCATTTCGCTACATTAGCTTTTGTATTCGTGATATATCGATTTAAAGTTATAGAGGAGATTGTAGTTTTTTGTGCCTTTTTCGTACATTTTGACTTTCTAAATGTCCAAATATCGCAAAGTGAATTTCAGCAAAGCTGTAGCTGGCGTTAGGCTTAACAACTTTGCAGACCATCACTTTGCGATATTCGGATATTTAGATGAATTTAGAAAGTATCGTATAGGGAAATATAGGGAAAAAGGCACAAAAAATTAGAATTTCCCTATACGATACTTAATAATTTCAATTAAATGTCCGAATATCGTAAAGTGATGTTTGGCAAAGTTGTAGCTCAACGCCGTTTGCTGAACATTACTATGCGATATTCGGACATTTAGGTAGTCAAAATGTGCGAAAAAGGCACAGTATATGAAGTTCCCCTAAAACTTCAAATCGATCTGTCACGATTATTAGAGCTAACACAGCAAAATTCCAGGATAAGTATAACATTTTGGTACTGCGCAATAACTCCCAAATGAAATAAGTCCCAATGAAATAATTCCCAATGAATTAAGTTCCAAGAAAAATGAATTAACTCCACACTTTAAGAAATGAAATAACTCCCAAAGAAAAAATTAAATATGTCCCAATATTTGGGAGTTATTTAAAATCAAAATAATAACTCCCAAAAACTCCCAATGAAATAAGTGCCAAAGATAATGAAATAAGTTCCCATTGTTTTTTTGTAACAAAGGATTTCTGCGTTGCAGGCCTTCGGCCGGGCTTATGGATTACATACTCCATGCATTAAACCCACCCTCTCTGCAAACCAAAGCCATTTTGGTTATCAGGACTTTTTGAGGCATAACAAATTTGATAGCGTAAAGGCCTGCTACCCTAGAAAACTTTACCTTGCGGAGAGGGTAAGTTTAATGCATGGATTTTGTAATCCCTAAGCCCGGGCGAAGGCCGGCTACGCAATTGCACAGAGGTGTATATTGTTTTCAATTAAAATGAAATAAGTCCCACCATTGATGAAATAACTCCCAATGCTTAACAAGAAATGAAATAACTCCCAATCTATTTTTTGTTGGGGTTTTTTTCATTTGGAAGTTATTTCATAATGAAATAAATTCCAACAAAATTTGTGCAATAAGTTCCACTACACTGCACTATGGTTCCAAATGCATTTTTTTTTGGCAGAAATTAAAAAAAAAAAAATTTACAAATTTCCAAAGCTTATACAGTTTCTCAATGGCAACACTCCAAGCCATTAAGAAAGTATAATGAAAAAATTTTTATGGCAATACTGTCAGTCTGCCAGGGTTTCAAAGTTGATAGTTTTAAGGCGTATTATTAAATCGGGATTAAAACCATATTACAATTATACTAACAGCAAATGGGAAAAAATAAAATTATAAAAAGGCTAAAAAGGAAAATTGAAGCCCAAGGAAAGTAGTTCTTATTAAAAACTCCAATTTGTAATTCCATGCATCTTTGGCGTTATTCTTGGGGGTTGCGGTTTTAAGGATTTTGAAGCCAAAATTGACTATATCTTTCGTGGACAAAAAGTTGTGTTTGGGCACGAACTTGCATGAGTCTTCAAATGTGAAAGTGTTTTCTAGATGGTCTATTTAATACTAAAATTAACACCTAGCCAGCATTTTTCGGCAAACTCTCACAATTATCATTTGACATTTCGGCAAAATTTTGGGTTTTTTGCGAGACAAATCTTTAAATTTTTTTTAACTATAATTTTTTTGGCTTTAGCCAAGCTAACTGACTACTAGAAATATATTATGGTTGATAATTTTTTTTTTTTTTAAATTTATTTTTTTGAAAATCGTTTTTTAATTGCGTAAAGAGTTAAAAATCCATTCCAGATTCAAAAATAGCGACTTTGCTTCATTTTTGGAATTAATGCCAAAAAAAATTGATTTGGGACCATTGTGCACTGGGACTAATTTCATAATGAAATAAGTCCCAAATCGTATGTAAAATTTTTGGGAGTTGTTTCATTTTTTTTTTGGGAGTTATTTCATTTGCGAGTTATTGCGCAGTACCTAACATTTTTTGACCTAACATTGATCTCACCGTGTAATTTAAGTTGATTCCCCTTCGCCATTTCATTTAAACTAAATAAATTACAGCCCGAGGCTCCCCTCGATCAAAGTTTAGGATTTTTGCAAAATTTCCACTAAAATCTAGGATTTCTGAAAAATAAAAAATGTCATGCTGACTATGAATAACAAAAAATCGGTCGAATAATTTTTGAGATATACCCATATGAAATTTGGTCAAAAAATTTTCAAAAATAACGGGTTTTCCCAAGTTCGAGAAATATTTTTAAAAAAAAGTTTTTTAACTGACTGTTCCAAAGAGCTTGAAAAAAACTCTCATTAAAACTTAATTTAAGAGAAATCAGAACATTTAAACCGTTTGTCCGTCCGTCCGTCTGTCTGTTGATAACACGATGCAGTCCAAAATAAAACAGCTAGACTTCTGAAGTTTGGCACAAATATGTCTCACGGTCATAGGCAGGTTTTAATCCCTGCGGTTCTTTTCTTAAATTATATTAACCCTCTATCTCCCATTTCGAGTGGTCATTTTAGCCCTTTTTTCAAATATCGTCTTAGAACACGACTCAGATGTTCTACAAACATTTTCAGCATCAAATTCTATTAGAGGTTTTTAAAGTTCAAAAGTTCGTGCGATGTAAACAAAATGTTTAATGACCAGTTCGCGTTGAACCAGTCGTAGGATAGTTTTTTTATATCAATCGGTCCTCTAGAACTAATCAATTTCGAGCCGGAAAAAAAACTCAAGCAAGTATAAAGTGTAAAAGAGAGGAGGTAGAAAAAGATTGGGTGGGTAGGGTTTTCACAAAAATAATATGCCAATTCTTTTACTATTAAAAATATATCCTTGGATTTTTTTTTTCAAAAAATCCTTCAACTGTTGGCAAGCATATCAATGACGAGAAAAGTTGTGGTGGTTATAAAAAATAATGTTTAAAATAAGGTAAAAAAACTAAAAATTATGTGTATTTGTATAAGAGTAGATATTTTTTAGCAACAAAAAAAAAGGAACTTCTCACGTACATACTATTTTTACGATATTTATATTCTTGCTACTGTTGTTTAACGCAAAAGCAATCATTTTTCTTCAGTGGTTTAGTTTTTTTTTTTACCAAAAAAAAACAAAAAAATCCTTAACGTGATTTCATAAAGCCTATATGAACCGAACATTCATGAATCATGATGTAAGAGTATTTTTTTTATGTATGTAAGATGAAAAACAACATTTCTTGTAAGTTTGTAATAATGTTTGTTTTTTTTTTCTTGGTAATTTTTCCTTGGTTTGACATTTGCCAGTTTTTGGCATTAAATGGAGCATGACAGATGGTAAAAAAAAAAATATTTCTTTACCACCAAAAAAAAAAAACAAAACGACAGGAAAATACTTTAATTTGTTTATATAGTGTTTACACTTAAAAAAAAACATGTTTTAGGAGAATCATAATATGATAAAAGTTAAAAATAATTATTATATTATGATCCTGATAATAAAAATATGACCAAAATTATCAATACGATCCTTAATTATCATTGTATGATCAGTTAGAATGTAAAAATGATCTGTTAGGGCTAAAATAGAATTATTTTAGAACATAGTATTATAAATGTTTCGCTGCAATCATTATTTTGGCATTCCTCACATACAGATTAAAAAACATGTTTGGAACATGTTTAGAACATGATTGCATCATAGTACGAATAATCATTTGATTATAACTGCGACAGTCTTACTATGATCCTCAGCAAATACAAAATATGATTTTTTACAATACTATGATCAGCGAAGGTCATAATATGATAGCAGTAATCATAATATAATGAAGTATTTAACAAAACTATGGCCCCCTCTTTTACGGTTGTCGCAATCATGTTCATTCTCTGCGCGAAACAACGTTTTTTTCTGTGTGTAGTCTGTTGTATATACCCAAAAGTTCCTTTATATTCTAAAAGTATTTTAGTATTTTTCACCATATAGCTGAAGACTGATGAAGATGAGAAAATGTCATCGTTTGTTAAACTTATTGAATGTTAATGAGCATTAAAATAATATTGTAAAAGGTAAGCAAAAATATTTTGCTTACTTACTTTTTTCATTTCACCCAGTGACAGATTGTTCCATAGGAAATTTCTCAAAAAAAATGAACAATAAGAAATTTATATTGCCAAAATATGTGCACGTGTTGGAGTTTGAATGTCTGTGGTGGTAATAAATAATAGAAACTTTGATTGGTTTTGATTGAACACAGTACCTGTTTTTGGTTTCTGTAACATGGAAGGGGGGCAATACATAATGTAATGAATAAAAATGAGACCAAATAAATAATAGAAATTAATGAACCTTCAATGCTAATGTAATTTAAAGATATGTAAAGGAATTTTGAGATTTGTCATTAAATGTTTGTAGAGAATATGTTTTTGGTTAGATGTTTGTTGGGATAAAAGCTAATCTTATTTAACCTTAAAATAGTCATAAATCAAAAAGAATGCGAAAAATGTGAGAATGATAAATTTGAGTGTGTGGTATATTTTATACCTTCCAAAATGTAAAAAAATTTATGGATAGTTGCTATATGACGAACGTCATTCGTCTGCGACGAATTTGCAAGTACTTTGTTTTTGTTACAATAACAAAATACATGCATATTCGTCGTAGACTATTGACGTACTTCAAACATAAACTGCACTCAAAATATTTTGTAGGCAAAAACAAATGAAAAACACACTTAAAACCAGTGAATAAACAATTGAAAACCATCCCAGTAATTATTCATTTGTTTTAACAAACATCAACATTTATTTTTACTGTTGACAAAATTTTCTAAAATAAATAACATTAAACATTAAAAAATTACGTTTTTTTCACTCTTTTTTACCAACAAATTCGAAAAAAAATAACCAACGAAAACATTAAAAATTAATGATAGTTCTGTTATTTTTACCAACAAATTTCAAAAAAATAACCTACGAAAACAATAAAAATTAATGATTTCGTAGGTAATTTTTTACAATTTTTTATTGAAATATTTTTTTAAAAATTTTTAATCAAATTTTTGGGGAATCGATCCCGCAATCAACTACATTCTGGCCAGACACTCTACCCATCGTGCCAAAGCCACTTGATACAAACATGTTTTTATATTTCTATAAATAAATTTTTGATTTTTTTTTCTACAAAAAAATAACTGACTTGTGTAGGTAAAAACTAATGATATTTCATTAAAAAATACCAACAATTTAAAAAAAAAATTACTTACAAAAATCATTAAAAATCAAAAGAATAATCAGTAGTTTTTACTTACAGAACTAAAATAAATGACTTTAAAAATTAAATGTTAATGAAAGTCTTTATTTTTTAGTGCGTTATTTTTGAAACAAATGACTGAAGTAGTCATTAATAAAAACTGAACATCAAACAAATGTTTTTTCTTTTAAAAACGACTAAACGGAAAACTTTTTAAATAAACTACAAACAGTTAATGACATAATTTTTTGAGTGTGGGCATAAAACAATTCTGATAACATTTTTGGGGGAATGAGTTCGAGGAAGTCAGGGGGTCGGGTCCCCTTCGCCATGAAAGTTAAAAACTCACTTATCCTTATATATATATAAAAATGACATGTTAGTTTGTTTGTTTGTTTGTATGTTTGTTTGTTTGTGTCGCTTTCAGAAAAAAACTACTGAACCGATTCAAATGAAATTTGGCATGTAGATAGAGAATTTTCTGGAATGAAAAATGCGACCAATGGCATCTCGATTGGATGCCCCGCCCCCTTTTACGCCCACTTTTTGTGAATTTCAGATTTTTTAATATATTTGGATGTTTGTTACTGTATTTGGATGTTTGTTACTATATTTGAATGTTTCTTACCGATTACCATGAAATTTGCCATCCCGCATCTTGATTGGAAGCCACGCCTCTTTTACGCCCACTTTTGTAAATTCAAGGCTTTTCAATACATTTGCCTGTTTGTTACAATATTTGGTTGATTGTTACCAATTCAACGAGAGTCAAGTGTAATCGCGTTCGGATGTGTTTGCATATCGCTCTAGTTAAAATTCAAATTTTAAGTGTTTCTAACATCAATAATATTTCATTGTATAGTAAAAAAAATCAAGATATTAATGACAATTATCTGTGTTTTAAAAAATCAGTGCGTAATTGACACTTTTCCCAATAAGTTTAATATTAAAATTGTAAAATTTGCTTTAAACTCAACAAAAAACAAAAAAAAAACAATACAAAAATTTTTTTAATACCATTATATACAACAGTGTAAACATCTGTTTTCATAATTACATCAATACACTTTTTTACAACTATTGGTCTGTGAATTAACTAAGTAGGTTTGTGGATTAGCTAAGTCGCGTAAACAGCGCCATCTATTGGCAAGTTATGGGAACACCACCCAACAAACAAAACGATGGTAAAATGAATGATCAATTCACACCAAGAATTGATGGTGATCGTAATAGTTTATCAACCTTTAGAGTCAATAAATTAAAAGAGCTCGAAAAAGCCAATGTGTTTTTAAATTTAAAACTGAGAGAACTTGAAAATCTATGCATCCAACTAAAAAATGAAAATGCATTCCTTAGAGAAAAATATGAAAAATTTATGTATGCTGGTGAAAATCAACAAACAAATGATGTCAGCATAAAGAGTCCAGTTGAAAAAGCCCAAGAATATTGTACCGACGAAGAAGAACTAACTCGGGAAACATGTTGGATACTTCAAAAAAACCGACGAAAGAACAAAAAAAGAAAAGCAGAATATTCTCCTGAAGTGATGGAAACTACTGCAAACGAAAATCTTGTTGAAAATCCAGATGTTTTAAAACACAGAGAAAACTATAATCCACCTCCAATAATGTTATCAGGAATAACTGACTACAACAAGCTATATTCTGACATAAAAGAAATAGCTAAGGAAACGTTTACAATTAAACTGGTAAGAAATGGTACCTATAAAATTAATGCAAAAGATAGCACCGATTATAGGGCCATAACAGGAAGATTAAATAAAGAAAATTTTGAATGGTTTACTTTTGAAGACAAACAAACACGCCCAATCAGGGTATTAGTAAAAAATCTTCATCACTCTTGCGATCCAAAACTAATTGTGGAAGATTTAATAGACCAAGGTTTTAAAGCAAACAAAGCTCTACCTAAACTGAAATGGCAAACCAAAGAGCCCTTAGATATGTTTTATTTATTTTTTGATTCTTCAGAAGATATTAATAAAATATACGGTATAAAAACAATTCTTGCTTCAATAGTGAAAATAGAAACAATTGCAAATTCAAAAAAGATTCCTCAATGTAAAAACTGCCAAGGTTACGAACACACAAAAAACTACTGCTCTAAACCAGCTAGATGCGTTAAATGCGCAGGCAAGCACCCTACAACTTCATGCGATAAACCTGCAAATCAACCCCCTAAATGTGTAAACTGTGGAGAACATCATCCAGCTAGCTATAGAGGGTGTATAGTGGCAAAGGAGTTACAAAAGATAAAAAATACATCTAATCGTCAAAAAAGAGAGCAAATTCAAAAACAAGCTATTAATACTCAGCAACTACGTCTTAACCAACAAGAACAGCAATATCAAAGCGATCAACAACAGGATAATGGTAGTGATGTTTTTCAGCAACAAAATCAGCGTCACCAATGTTATCGTAGCGACCAACAACAGCATCATGATAGCGATGTCCATCAGCAACAAAATCAACGTCAACAACTATATCGTAGCGACCAACAACAGTCTAATCAACAACAGCATCATGTTAGCGAAGTTCAACAGCAACAAAATCAACGGTACCAATCGTATCGTACCAACAAACAACAACATCGTCAAATACAACAACATCAACCAATCAACAACACAAAAAATCAAAACAATCTTAATGATCAAAAAAGCCAACCGTCCTATGCAGATGTTTTGAAGCCCAGCAACTCAAACAACAATAACTGTGATGAAAATCAAATAAAACTGCAGCAAATATTAGAAATGTTACAAAAACAGGATACTTTCAACAAATCTCTAGAGCGTCGCCTAGATTTGCTAGAACAAAGTTCTTCCTCCAAAAATAACTATGGCTAATTCACTAAAAATTATGTTATGGAATGCAAATGGGTTACGAAATCACATTGATAATTTACAAGTAATCCTAGATACGAAAAATATAGACATTTGCCTTATTTCCGAAACACACTTTACCAAAGAATCCTATATTACCCTAAAAAACTATCAGATTTATCATACAATTCATCCAAAGAACTGCGCGAGGGGCGGAAGTGCAGTAATAATTAAAAAGAGTATACTTCATTACGAAGACGATAAAATCCAAAGCGAAGAATTTCAGGCTACAAGCATTACTTTATATACACAAACACACCAAAAACTAACAATTACGTCTGTTTATAGTCCACCAAGACACAAAATATCTAAGGAACAATATAAAAACCTTATAAATAAACATCAAAATAAGTTCATTATGGGTGGCGACTTTAACTCAAAGCACGTGCAATGGGGGTCGCGGCTGACGACGACTAAAGGTCGTGAACTCTATCAAGCAATACAGGAAACAGGATGTGAATATTTATCTACTTCTAAACCGACATATTGGCCAACGGATAGAACTAAAATCCCTGACCTTATAGATTTTTTTATAACCCGAAAAGTATCTAAAAACTTTATGGTGATTGAGGAGGGTTTTGACCTTTGCTCAGACCACTCACCAATTTACCTCACACTTCATGAAACAATTTGCAAAAAACAACAAAATGCTTACCTATACAACAAGCTCACAGACTGGAACTACTTCCGGTATTTGATAGAAAATGAAATCGACCTCAGCGTTTCTATTCATACTATAGATGAACTGGACCAAGGCGTCTTAACTTTTACCAAACAAGTCCAACAGGCAGCATGGCAAAGCACACCCATTTTAAAACCTAAGGTTCAACAGCAAGGCTACTCTCCAAAAATACGAGAAATGGTTTTAGAAAAGAGAAAACTACGAAAAAGCTGGCAGCAAACTCGTGACCCGTCATTAAAATCTAAACTTAATAAACTATGTAAAAATATAAGTAACTCTATCAGGAATACAAAAAACGATAAAACTAAAAAACTACTGGAAAATCTGTCTTATGATAAAAGCACAAACTACTCCTTATGGAAATATACAAAGAACTTCCAACAGCCAATGTTTCAAAATCCACCACTTAAACTTTGTAACGGCGAATGGGCAAAAAGTAATGAAGAAAAAGCATCAGCATTCTCAAATCATCTTGTTAATATTTTTAAACCCAACAGTAGCATTCACAACACCACATTTGAAAACATCGTCCAATCAAACGAAAACATTACGCCAACAACACCAGATGAATTGAAAACTGTAATTCAATCGCTAAAAACAAAAAAATCCCCAGGGTTTGATTTGATTACAGGCGAGGTGTTAAAAGAACTTCCTCCTAAGGCCATAGAAAAACTTAGTAGTATAATAAATACTTGTCTTAGACTAAACTATTTTCCGATATATTGGAAAACTGCAGAAGTCATAATGATCCACAAACCAGGTAAACCTCCTAATGAAACCACATCATACCGACCAATTTCACTGCTACCACTGCTATCAAAACTTTTCGAAAAAATAATTCTTAAAAGATTCCAGCATGTAATGACCGAATCCAACATCATTCCAAACCATCAATTTGGTTTCCGGTCCGAACACTCTACTATAGAGCAAGTTCATAGAATTTGCGATACCATTGAAGATGCATTAGAACGAAAGAAAATATGTACTGCAGTATTCTTGGATGTCTCTCAGGCGTTCGATAAAGTCTGGCACCAAGGCCTACTTTACAAAATAAAGAAATTTTTCTCAATTGAACTAAGCCAACTAATGGAATCATATTTGTCTCAGCGATATTTTAGAATAAAATACGAAGGTTCCTACTCAATACTTCAACCTATACAAGCAGGAGTACCCCAAGGAAGTATACTTGGTCCCATATTGTATCTAATATACACAAGTGATATACCACATCCTCAAAACACCGTAATAGCAACGTTTGCCGATGATACGGCCATTCTTTCTACTGGTAACAACATTCAAGAATCAACAGAAAAAACCCAAAATGCCATTGACCAAATAACAGCATGGACATCAAAATGGCGAATAAAATTGAACAACACCAAATCGACACATGTAGATTTTTCAAATAAGAAATTTAGTCCCCTCAAACTTAATATATTTAATGTTGAAGTTCCATATGCAAACACTGCGAAATATCTTGGCATGAACCTCGACGCTAAACTGAAATGGAAGGAACACATAAAAAAAAAACATACTCAACTTGAGATGAAATACAGAGAACTAAGCTACCTTCTTGATTTTAAATCAGATTTATCTTTGCACAATAAGCTAATAATATACAAACAAGTATTAGCTCCCATCTGGATCTACGGTATTCAGCTCTGGGGCTGTGCGCAGAAATCCAACATAAATATCATCCAACGTTTTCAAAATAAAGTTTTACGAAAAATGGTGAACGCTCCATGGTACATAAGGAACACTGACCTTCATCGCGACTTAGGAGTTGATAGTGTGATAACAACTATTAAAAAGTATGCAGTCAATCACCATACAAAGTTACAACGCCACACCAATGAGGAAGCATCTCGCCTTTTCTTTAATCCATCTAACGAAAGAAGATTGGTTCGTACAAAACCCATTGATCTGGTTGGGGTAAATTTGCCTTAGATCATCATTTTAAAATAATATATCTATAGAATAATACTACTAGATAGTTCTCAGTTTGAACTAGTTGTAGTTTTAGTAAACAAAAGTTTTGTAATTATTTTACATTCAATTATTTGTTTTAATAAAAAAAAAAAAAAAAAAAAAAAAAAACCAATTCACATGGGATACATATAGCAATTTTTGTGGAAGTGAATATAGGCTATACCGCATTCGGATTCGATGCCCCGCCTTTTTTACGCCCACTTTTTGTTAGTTTATGCCGTTTTCACGCCAAAACGATGTAACGAATTCAAAAGGAATTTGGCATACAGTGAGTTTTCTGGAATGCAATAGTGGCTTTACGCCCACGTTTTTTATAAATTCGACATTTTACAATATATTGGTTGTTTGTTTTCTTTAACATTCCACTTTATATATTTAAAATATCTTTCTTGAATTATCCTTATCCTTATCCTTATATATATATAAAAATGACATGTTAGTTTGTTTGTTTGTTTTTTTGTTTGTTTGTGTCGCTTTCAGAAAAAAACTACTGAACCGATTCAAATGAAATTTGGCATGTAGATAGTACGATTCCTGGAATGAAAACTGGCACCAATGGCATCTCGATTGGATGCCCCGCCTCCTTTTACGCCCACTTTTTGTGAATTTCCGATTTTTCAATATATTTGGTTGTTGTACTATATTTGGATGTTTGTTACCGATAAACATGCAATTTGGCATACTAATAGGGCGTTTTTGCAAGGAAATATATGCCATCCCGCATCTTGATTGGAAGCCACGCCTCTTTTTACACCCACTTTTTGTAAATATATGATCCTTACAAAGGGGCGTGGCATTCTTTGGTTTTTCACCACAGATAGTACTATCCGAGACGGGAACTATAGGCCATAAGAGAGACCGATCTGCCAAGTGGGCGTAAAATGCCACGCCCCTTTGTATTATATTGAACATTATTTCTGCCTTTTCAGCAATTACACTTAAACGGCTGAACCGATTTTAAAAAAATTTTCACCACATACTACTAATCCAAGCGGGAAATATAGTTCATAATAGGGCGGCGATCACACAAAGAGGCGAAAATGCCACGCCCCTTTGTACTTCATTGAAAGGTATTTCTATCTGTTCCGTAATCACGCTTAAACGTCTGAACCGATTTTAATGAAAATTTCACCACACATAGTACTAACCCAGACGGGCACTATAGGTTATAATAGGAGGGCGCTCTGACGGATGGGCGTAAAAGACCACGCCCCTTTTTATTAAATTGAAAGTTATTTCTGCCAGTTCCGTAATTACCATAATAAAGCGCGTTTGGACAAAGAGGCATTAGTTGCATCGCTCTTTTGTACTATACTAAAAGTTGTTTCTGTTAGTTCCGCAATTACGCATCAACGGCTGAATCAATTAAGATGAAATTTTCGTCACAGGTAGTACTAAACGAGGCGGGAACTATAGAACATAAAATGAGCGATCGGACAAAGGGGCATAAAATAACACGCCCTGTTAAATTTATTGCACCTCCTTTCTGCCTTTTTCGCAATCACGCTTATTCGGCTTAACTGATTTTGAAGAAATTTCCACAGCAGATTGTACTAACCGAGGCAGGAACTATAGGCCACAAAAGAGTGTGGTTTGACAAAGGGGACCCACGCTATTTTGTATTACATTGAAAGTTATTTCTGCCTGTCCCACAATCAAGCTTAAACGGCTTAACCAATTTTAATGGATTTTTCACCACATATAGTACTTTCGAAACGGGAATAATAAACCATAATAGAGCGTGTTTAGACCACGGGGCGTAAGTTGTCACGCCCCTTTGCACCACACTGAAAGTTATTTTCTGTCTGTTCCGTAATTACGCTTAATCGCCTTAACTGATTTTAACAAAATTTCAACACATATAGTACTTACTAACCGAGGCGGGAACAATATGCCATATTAGCGCGTGATTGGGCAAAGGCGTGTATTTTTGCCAGTTCCGCAATCACGCAAAAACGGCTGAGCCAATTTTTAATAAATGACTAACAGATGCGGGCCCATATTAGTGTGCGATCGAACAAAGGGACGTAAATTTCCACACCCATTTATAATATATTGAAATATATTTCTGCCTATTCGTTTATCACGCTTAAACGTCGAGTACTAAACAAGGCGGGAATAAAGGGTCATATCAGCGCGCGATCGGACAGAGGTGGTGTAAAGTAATGCGAAATTGAAATTTTCACCAGATGGAGTGCTAACCGAGAATGCAACCATAGGGCATTACAAACTGTTATTCATTATATAATATTTTTTTCAACCCGGGCAACGCCGGGTGCGAAACAGCTAGTTGTGATATTAAAGCAAAAATAACACAATTTTAGAAGTTTTTTTTTTAACCACGACCACAAAAGTGTGCGGACCGAAAAAAAAATTATTTCTTTAATCACCCAGGCCCAAGTGCAAGTCTACCAACATTAGGGTGGCAGCGAAATTTTATCTTTGGATTTTTAACCTTGTCTTAATGTTGTGCCACATAGTCTTAAACTGATGTGGACAAAATTTCACCCAAATCGGATAACTCTAACCCGTGCTCCTTTGAGGTCAAAGTTCACAAGGTAAAAAAAAAAATTCATACATGCAAAACAATTTTTTTCGATTTTTAATTTTTGAATGTTAGTGAGCTTTATCAGATTATTAACGGCAAAAAAGTTGATTTCGCTAGGACAAGTTTTTCAATTTCAAAATGGACTTAAAATGTAATGTAAGGCTACACTCAAAAAATTATTACATTAACTGTTTGTAGTTTATTTAAAAAGTTTTACGTTCTGTCGTTTTTAAAAGAAAAAACATTTGGTTGAATGACTGTTTCTGTTCTTTGTTTCAAAAATAACAATATACAAAATAAAGACTTTCATTAGCATTTAATTTTTAAAGTCATTTATTTTTGTTCTGTAAGTAAAAATAATTTCTTTAATTTTTAATGATTTGAGTACTTGATTTTTTTTTTTTTTTTTAATTTTAAATTTTAAGAGAAGTCATTTTTTTTTTTTGTAGAAAAAAATTCAAAAAAAATATCTATAGAAATATAAAAACACTAGCTGTTTCGCACCCGGCGTTGCCCGGGTTGAAAAAAATATTATATAATGAATAACAGTTTGTAATGCCCTATGGTTGCATTCTCGGTTAGCACTCCATCTGGTGAAAATTTCAATTTCGCATTACTTTACACCACCTCTGTCCGATCGCGCGCTGATATGACCCTTTATTCCCGCCTTGTTTAGTACTCGACGTTTAAGCGTGATAAACGAATAGGCAGAAATATATTTCAATATATTATAAATGGGTGTGGAAATTTACGTCCCTTTGTTCGATCGCACACTAATATGGGCCCGCATCTGTTAGTCATTTATTAAAAATTGGCTCAGCCGTTTTTGCGTGATTGCGGAACTGGCAAAAATACACGCCTTTGCCCAATCACGCGCTAATATGGCATATTGTTCCCGCCTCGGTTA